>PVJA010008642.1:0-63647 GCA_004027025.1 Myocastor coypus
TTTTTTTTTTTTTTTTTTTTTTTTTTTTTTTTTTTTTTTTTTTCCTTCTTAGCAACATCAATAGAGAGGTGGGTCATGTCCACAAACTGTGCTCTGTAAAACTATTATGAGGACAATATGCAATGTGTCAACTTTTAAAATAAGAAAGGGGAAAAGAAAAAAAAAGTAATGTTGACTGAATGTGTGAATGTTTAATTGTTTGATCAATCTTATATACCTATGTGTATTAATCTAAACTGATCTGATGATGAAAATATGTAATATAACCATTGTTAAATTTATACAATAAAAACATTTAAAAAAAATCCAGGGCCCGGCAGGATGGCTCAGTGGTCTAAAGCGCCTGCTTAGGTAAGCTTGGGTGGCTGCAGGAACCGCGGTTCGATCCCCGGCACCACATGCTGCGCCAGCCCTGCCCTCGGGGCGGGCTGAACCGGCCATAAAAATGCGTGAATAAACAAAGGTTCTGCAACAATAAAAAATAAATAAATAAAATAAAAAATTCTTAAAAAAAAAGTGAAAGTTAAGAGAAAAAACAGATTAAAATAATTCGTGCACAAACTTACAGTGTTGGACATATTTATCATCTTGATTGCTGAAAAAGGAGATAATATACCTATGTATTTGAGGATGATTGCTCTTCATGCGCATTTCACCATTAGTTCACTGTGCATCTATAGCACAAAACAAATCATTAATTCGAAGGAAAACTTAAGCCTTTTCAGTCAAATGCAAGTTGACAAATTTATGATTCTTAGATCTGCATCATAAGAAATATGAAAGGAAATTTTCCAGTAAGAAGGAAAATATGAAGACTTGATGTGTAATCAAGCTATTAGCATTTCCAGAAAAATCAGGTATGTATGATTGTTTTAAAGAAAACACACAAAATGTATTGCATCAAATAGAGAATAAATAACAGCAAAATGTACAACAATATTAGCACAAAGACAGGATGGCAGAAATAGAAGTTTATTGTTGTCAGATGCTTATACTATATAAGAAGTATCTGTATATAAAAATATGATTATAGGGCTGGGGAAATAGCTCAGTGGACTAAGTGCCTGCTTAGGCAAACATGGGGAGGGGGTTCCATTCCTGGCACTACATGCCATGCCAGCCCAGAACCCTGGGCACACTGAGCCAGGCATTAAGACCAGGCATGGTGGGGCACACCTGTAATCCCAGCACTGGGGAGGCTGAGACCCAAGGATCATTATGAGTCTGAACTGCATAGTGAGACCCTGTAATTAATAAAATTAAATTATAATATAATTATAGTCACACATTTTTTAATGGCTGGGATAGGTTCTAAAGTGCATCATTAAGTGGTTTTTCTACTTGTAGACATCATACAGGGCACATAAGTCTGAATGGTATGTGTCAATCACTTGATATGGCCCTTTGATACAATCAAGAGGTAATACAGTAAACACAAGATGCATGAGGCTGTTGCTCAAGTATGGGGCATATTGTTTTAAGTACCTTTAATAAGTAGAATGATTAGCTGGGCGTGGTGGCGCACGCCTGTAATCCCAGCACTCGGGAGGCTGAGGCAGGAGGATCAGTGCGAGTTCGAGACCAGCCTGGGCTACAAAAGTGAACTCAAGGCCAGCCTCAACTGCATAACGAGACCCTGTCTCAAAAAGACAAAAAAAAAAAAAAAAGTAGAATGATTACATTCTAATAAATATTTAAAAGTATAGGGTAGTAAATACATAAATCATCAATATTGTCATTTATTGTTAGTAGTATTATGCATTTGTATTACCAATTATGAAATTGGAGGTGCTGTTTTTCCTATGATTGGAAGTCAAGCAACTTCGCTTATGCCAGCAATTCCACCATCACCTGTGTAGTGCATTGCACTATGATGACAGCTACAATAAAGGTTACAGCCTGACACCACTGTCCTATGTGCTGTCCATCACTGGCCAGAATATTGCTATGCATTCTATGCATAGCATAGCTATGCATGACTATTTGTTAAAGGATGTAACAAACAGATGCCTCATAAGTACTAATCAAAGGGAAGTTGGTTTGTCTATTTTAACTTGAGGCCAAGGAATACAACCAGAAGGAATGAGGCACATAAACATCATAATGATAAATGAGTCAACTCAGAAATATAGGTAAAAACATTGTGCAGTTAGGATGGAGTGCCGACTTGACTAGTGAACCACACTCCTAGGTGGGTCTGGGTGGGCTGTGAAGACATGGCACTGGAGTCTATGCCTGTTCCCTCTGGCACTGCTCCCTGACTCTGCTTCTACAGCACTGTGAACAAAGTATCTTTGCTTCTTTATTCTCTTCCGCCATGATATTTCAGTCTGGGACACAAAGTGGACCACGAACTCATTATTCTCAAAATGTGAGCTACAGTAATCTCCTCCCCTAAGCTGTAGGCGTCCAGTATTGTGCCTGGCCACTGGAAAGCTAGCTAATAAAAACTTTAAAAATCCAATAGAATTTAAGAGATAGACAAATACACTTAGAGTCCTATATTGGAATATTCCTGTCTCAATGATAGGATAAGTAGGCTAAAATGTATAGTGATCTTTAATAATGCTGTCAATCATCTTGGCCTATTATAATGTTTCAATAGAACAAAATACACATATTTTTAAAGCGCAGAAATGTAGCCTAGGCCACCAAGTAAGACCACCTAATAAATATCCGTGAAAGGCTGGAATCATATACAGTATGTTCTTTGCTCTAATTAAATTAGAAATAAATGTTAGGAAAATAGGGAAAATCATCAAATATTTGAAAATGGAGTATGGCATTTCTAAGTAGCACAACATGCCAAAGGTAAAATTACAAGAGAAAATAGGTATTTTGAACTGGATGAGCATGAAAACACAATATGTCAGAATTCAAGAGATATAACTAAAGTAATGCTTAGAAATAATTTCATAGCATCAAGCCCTTGTGTGAGAAATGAAGAGATGTTTCACTCAGTGATCTCCACTTTCTATTATTAGAAATGTCAGAAAATTGAAACTAAAATAAGCCCAAGGAAGGATGGAAATAATAAAGGCAGAAATCAATGAAATAGAAAACAATAGAGAGTTAGTATAACTGAAGTAGGAATCTTGGAAAAGATCTTTCAGATGTATAAAACTTTACCAACACTAGTTAGAAAATAGACACTAATTTGGGATGGAGGTGTAGCTCAGGGGAAGAGAATGTGCTTAACATGAATGAGACTGTGATGGACAGGCAGCTCAGTGGACTAGAGCTTAGGCAGGCACAGGGACAAGCTTCAATTCCAGGCACCACATGCCATGCTGGCCCCGCCCCCGGCATGCTGAGAGGGTGACTAAGACTGGGCGTGGTGGTGCACACTTGTAATCCAAGAGCTTGGGAGGCTGAAAACAGGAGGATCACTAGGAGTCCGATCTGGGTAGTGAGACCCTGTAGACCTTGCACTAAATACACGAAGGAGAGAGAGAGAGAGAGAGAGAGAGAGAGAGAGAGAGACCACAAAATTCCTTGAAAGACAGAAACTGCCAGTATTCATTAAAAAAAAGATGGGCAACCTGAATAACCTTATAAATGTATTAAGGTGCTTGAATTTGTTGTTAGAAATCTTCCCACAAGGATATGCTAGACCATATGGCTTCATAAGAAATGATATCTAATGCTACTGAAAAAACGAAAAGGGCCAAGTTCTTCCCGCCCCCCACTCATTTCTATTATACCAACAACAAAAAAGTAAAAGATGTTACAAGAAAGCAAACTGTAGATCAGCATTATTTCTGAATATATTGACACAGAATTTCTTAAAGTCAGTTTAGCAACTCAAATTCAACAGTGTATACTTTATATCCAAATGAAAGTTGTCTCAGGAATGCAGAACTGGTTTTGAAAAGCAGTTAATGTCATTTACCACATAAACTAGAAAAAAATCCATGCATTGCTTTACAGAAGAAGTTCAAGGGGGCACCCACTTAGGACCCCTCTCCTGTCTCTCTCTTGGACAGGAACTTTCTTTCTCTCAATAAATCTATTCTACTCATTACCTCTGTTTGTTCCTAAAATGCATTCTTCAGTTTTAGAGAACATGAACTCTTCCCAGGTACTTTTCAGGTTGGGGATCAGTTTTCCTTATATCATTTGGAGGTTTCCTGTTGGAGGTTATCAAGCCCAGATCAGTTTTTTCTTCCTGTAGCAGGTGAGGTCCTGGGACAAGTCAGATGAGAAGGGGTAGAGACTTCTAGGAGATTGTGGGATGGTGCACAGCTGCAATCCCAGGGCTGGGGAGGCTGAGTCAGTAGGATCACCAGGAGTTTGAGCTGCATAGGGAGACCCTGTAAAAAAAAAAATAAATTAAAAAGAAAAATAAAGTGCATGCTTAGGCAACCACAGAGACTTTGGTTCAATCCCTGGTGCCACATGCTATGCCAGCCCCACCCTCAGAACGGGCTGAGCTGAGTATAACATAAATAAATAAATAGAGTTAAAAAAAAAAAAGAAAAAGAAGTTCAAACAGCAAATATATGGAAAAATGTTCACCCTCATTCATTAAAAAATACAAAAGTAGAACATTACCGAGATTCCATCTCACTCCAGAAAGAATAGCCATTATCAAGAAATCAACCAATAATAAATGCCAGTGGAATTGTAGGAAAAAGAAGCCCTTCTCAACTATTGCTGGAAGTATAAATTAATACAACCAACATGGAAGTCAGTAGGGATAGTCCTCAAAAATTAAAACTAGAAGTTCCACTTAGCCAATAGAACTAGAAGTCCATTTTTGTTTCTTCATAACTTTCTGAAAGTGCCAAAAGCATCACACCACAGTGATGCTTACATATTCATGTTTATAGTGGCACAGTTTACAATAGCTAAATCTTAGGAACAGCCCATATACTCATTGCTCATTGTTATGATTTATGTCTAGTTGTCCCCCCAAAGCCTCATGCAATCATGGGGTGGGGACTTCTATAGAGTAAGACTTGACTCATGAGCCACTGGGATGTGTTTTAGTACTGATGAGAATACTGAACACTGCTGGGAATTATAGGTGTGGCCTGAGGTGGATAGGCTAAGGCAGAGAGCCTGATGTAATATAAAGAGAGACAGAGAGACAGACTAGTACTGTTGCTCTGCTGCCCTGATTGATTGATTGCCTCTGTCACCATTTTGTTGCTGTCCTGCCACCATGAACTGATGCTCTCTGGCCTGCTCCACTCAGCCTTGGGCCAGTCGAATATGGACTGAAGCTTTCAGGAACTGTGAGCTAAATAAACCTTTCCTTCCTTCATTTTGAGTGTCAGGTATTTGTCCCAGCAATGAGTAAAAAGTAACTAAGACACTCATTAACAGTAGAATGGATAAATAAAATGTGGTACTTATTTATTTATTATGTATTTTAGTACAAGCTCTACTGGGTCTCGCTACATACATAGATCAGACTACTAGTGATACTCCTGTTTTCAGCATCCCAAGAGCTGGGATTATAGGCACTTGCCACCATACCCAGTCTCAATCACAATCTCAGCGTACCTCAAAGGTGGGACACTGGCATAGCATGCTGGGGATCAAACCCCAGCCACTATACTCTGCCTAAGCAGGTGCTTCAGTCTGCTGAGCTATCTGGCAGGCCCAAAATGTGATGTTTATATGCAATGGAGAACTACTCTTGCCACAGAGAAGTATAAACTTGAATCATTTTTAGGTAAATGGATATGCCTCATAAACACTTAATTTTAAGTGAAATAAATCAGAACTATGAGTTTAAATATGGGTATGAGGAAAACTCAAGGGCAATTGTCTTAGTTACTCTTCTCTTGTTGCTGGGACAAATACCCAACACCCAAAATGAAGGAAGGAAAGGTTGATTTATCTCACAGTTGCCAGAGGTTTCAGTCTATATTCAGCAGGCTCCAACACTGAGTAGCACATGACAGAGAGCAGCAGTTCATGGAGGTGGAACAGCAACAATGGCGACAGAGGCAACCAACCAAACAGTAACAGAGAGCAACAGTGAGAGTCTGTCTCTCTGTCTGTCTCTCTTTTTGTATCACATTCAGGCTGTCTACCTCAGTCTATCCACCTTAGGCTACAACCATAATCCTAGAAGTGCTAAGACCCATAATCCCATCAGTACTAAAACACAGAAACCCAGGGATCATGATTCAAGTCTCAAGCTTTAGAAGTCCCTGCCCACCTCATGATTGCATGAGGCTTTGGGGGGACAACTAGATATAAGCCATAACATTCTTCCCCTAAACCCCCAAAGTCTCATACACATCCCTTTGTGCCAAAGACATTATTTAGTTCATCTGGAATAGTTGCTAAAGTCCCAACAGTTTCAGCATTGCTAAAAAGTCCAAGTCCAAGTCTCCTCCAAGATCCAAGGCAAACTCTCAACTGTGAGCCCCTGTATAAAAGAAAAGTTAAACATATCCAACATTCAAAGGTACAAGATAAACATTATCAATCCAAAAGTTACAAACAACAGGGTAATACAAAACACTGGGACCAACACATGTCCAAAATCCATCAGGGTAAACATTAAATCCCGTAGTTCCAACTGGAGCATCCGAAGCAGTCTGCACTGAATTGTGAGCTCCAAAGGCCTTACACAGCTCAGCTCTTACAGCACTTTTGGTGGTAGTTTCCATGGCTTCTCTCTTAGGCCAGATTTGCTCCCTCTTTGAAATTTCCCTTAGAAGACCCACGTTTCTGGCTTTTCCAAAATTCTGGGGTTTCCACTGTATAGGCTTCTCATTCTCTGCTTCACACACTGCTCTGTCAGGGGCACACTGCCTGGCCTCTCAGGACTTTTTCTGAAATCCAGGTGGAAGCCTTCTTAACCTCAGAACTCCTGCATTCTGCATAGGCTTATGTGGATGATGCCAAGGGTTGCGGCCAGCTGGAGCAGTAGCCGGGCTTCCTTCTCTCTTGGCTGAAGGAGTCAAGGGCCTAGATTGCTGAGCACTCTGACCCTGATTCAGAAAAACATATTCTCCATGCGGGTTCCACTTTGGAACCTGGTTTGGCTGCTGCTGCCATTCTGGTACTTGGGTCTCTGCGGCTTTCTTCTCAAGACAAAGCCTCTCTCTTTTGCAATTCTGAGACTGTAAAGGGTGGAGAGCTGCCACCTCTTGTGATGCCTTCAGGCCGTCCTTTTGATTCTTTGGCTCCTTCCCAGCAATGGAGATCCTTTTAGCTCCATCTTTGCAGTCCAAAGCTTTCCTGGTGTTTCCTTCCTGGCCAAACTCACAATATTTTAAATCATCCTGCTTGACTCTTTGCTCTTAATTCTTGACATAAATCTGGCTAAAAGCTGCCAATAACAACCATGCCACTGCCCCATAGTTTGCTGCTTTGAAATATCTCTTGAAAGATTAATTAGTCCGCCATGATTAATCTCATTCTTAGGCGAAGTCTCTGAGCATGAGCAAAATTCCGACAGACTTTCAGCCAATCCACGGCACAAATCATCTGGAGTCCGTTGACCAATGCTGTCCTTTTTCTCAGCAGAAACCTCCTCAGCCTGCTCTTTACAGGCAGGCCTTTTGTCATTCTTCTGGTATAAGCTCTGACCAGAATCTCCCCTACAAAACAGCCGAAGTTTTTCCTGCTCTTCACAAGTAGAAGACCTCTCTAAACATTTCCAATCTCTGCTTATAAGCCATTCTTTATACCCAGGCTTCAAGCCAGTCTTCTGGTCTGAGTTCTGACCAGAATCTCCCAAATAGAACAGCTGAGGCTGTTCCAGTGCTTTGCTTGTAGCAGACATCCCTGAACCTTGCCTATCTCTTCCTGTAAGCCACTCCCAAAAGCTTGTAATCCACATGGTCAGGTTAGTCACAGCAATGACCCCACTTCTCTGGTACCAAATTCTGTCTTAGTTACTTTTTGCTCGCTGCTTGGACAAATACCCGACACTCAAAATGAAGGAAGGAAAGCTGTATTTAGCTCACAATTTGTGGAGGTTTCAGTTCATATTCGGCTGGCCCAAGGCTGAGTGAAACAGGGAAGAAAGCATCCAGTTCATGGCAGCGGCGGGACAACAACAATCACAACAGAGGCAACTTGACCAACCAAGGCAGCAGGGCAACAGCTCGAATCTCTCTATCTCTCTATATTACATTCAGACTCTCTGCCTCAAGCCTATCTGCCTTAGGTCACACCCATAATCCCATCAGTACTAAAACACATAATCCCAGGGATCATGAATCAAGTCTCAAACTGTAGAAGTCCCCACCTCATGATTGCATAAGGTCTTGGGGGGACAGCTAGACATAAACCATAACAGTAATATAAGCAAAATGGCAGATAGATACCCAGAAGAACTTGTTCAAATATTAGGAAGGGGAAAAGGGAGTGGGTAGAGAAATGAAAGGAAGGAAAGGGGATTAAGAAAAAGAGAATGGAAGGAAAAGATGAAAACAAAATTTTTGTAAACATGAAGACAAAGAAGGGTGACAGGGAGGGAAGAGGAATGAGGGAAGGGGACAAATTCAGATGTATCAAGCACAGGTACAAATTCTCTCTGATGAATGTGATTACTATGTGTGGCAAATAAATAGGTAGTGATAAAAAAAATCCAGGGGCTGGGGATTTGGCTCAGTGGGAGAAGCTAGGACCCCAAGGTTCAGTCCTTGGTACCAAAAACAAAACAAAATGAAAAATGCAGGTGATTATCTTAATAACGAGAAACAAACATTTGATGAAACTCAATACTCACTCATGCTAAGAAGTCTTAGCCAGTGAGAAACAGGAATTGTAACTTTTAAAGAAATGCAATTTTATTTCTTTATTTTTTGTTTGTGCAGTACCAGGGATTGAACTCAGGACCTTGTACTTGCCAGGCAAGTACTTATTCCACAGAGCTATCTCCCCAGCCCAAAGCAAAATTTAAAAAAAATGAAAAGGTGACTTCATACTTCACAGTAAAAGAATAGCAATAGGGGTGCCTGCTGGTTAGGTCAATAGTTTAAGCTCCTGCTTGTGCAAATGCAGTCAGGTACAGGGACTACAGTTTGATCCCCAGCTCCACATGCCTTATCAAACCCAGATTTAAGAAAGCTTGAGCCAGTCAAAAAAAAAAAATCCTAAAAAAAAGTGTAACAATAGCTTTCTCTTCCCCAAATCCAACAGGAATGTCCATCAGCCATCACCACTGTCAGTGAACATTATAGCCGAGGCTTCGCAATCACAAGAAGACCAGAAAAACAAATACAACATACAGAAACTAGAAAGAAAAAAAAAATAAAACTGTTCCATTTGAGGATGACATGATTATCAAGTATAGAAAATTTTCAGAAACATGTAATGAAAGTTTTAGAATTCATCCGTGAGTTTAGCAAGATTACAAAATAAAATGTGAATATATAAGTCAATTTTATGTCTTTACTACCAGTGGAAAATTAGTAAGTACTTTCATTTTAAAGCATGATTCACCATTGTAGCATTTTAGGAGAACAACTGATTTACAGGACTTTGCAATAAAAACTAAAAAATATCACTAGAAAAAATGAAAAAAAATATGCCATGCTTATTGACTGGAAAACTAAATATTGTTAAAGTTTCGTGTCTCTGTATCTTGTGTGCTATAGCTTCAATTTAACCCTTTAATCTCAGGGGTCATTTTAATAACAGTTGGCAAGCTGACTTAAATGTTTATATGGAAATTGAAAGGACTGTGAGGACTGGGGAGATAGCTCAGTGGAATAAGTGTTCGCCTGGCAA
Source organism: Myocastor coypus (assembly GCA_004027025.1). NCBI lineage: Eukaryota > Metazoa > Chordata > Mammalia > Rodentia > Myocastoridae > Myocastor > Myocastor coypus. Next base: position 9,709 of record PVJA010008642.1, read on the forward strand.
GCACAAGATACTGAGTTTGATCCCTGGTACCACACACACACACACACACACACACACACACATACACACACAAAGAAAGGACTGTGACTAGATAGAATAATTGTGAAGAAAAAACAAAAGAATACTTAAAGATATACTCTGTGTGGGATGGCCAGATAGTCACCAGAGTAAAGAACCTAAACTGGGGCTTGATGCCTGGTGTGGCATGCCAGCCCTGCGCCCCAGGGTGAGATGAGACAGTGACTGAGACTGGGCATGGTGGCCAGCACTTGGGAGGCTAAAAACAGGAGTATCACTATGAGTCCATTCTGTGTAGTGAGACTCTGTAGATCCTGTACTAAATACATTTAAAAACTTGCTTTCAAGTTTTATTACACAGTTACATCAACAAAAACAGCATTATAGAGCCACAGTGTATGAGAAGGTTGAGCTCTAGAATTATACAAGTATGATTCATGGTGTGGTATCAACTCAAGATAAATATAATGTGGCTCAGTGGTACAATCCTTGCCTTGAATATGTGAAGACCTTAGCTCAATCACCCACCCCTCAAAATCAGTAAATACATAAATTATATACAATCAATTGGTTTTTTAGCAATATTGTTAAAATAATTCAGTGGGGTAAATATGTTTTCAAAAAATAATATTAGGAAAATTGTATACCTATATGTAAAAAATGAACTTCAAACATTACATACACAATATACTAAAATTAAATAAATATATTTGTTATATTTAATTTTAGAACAACTCATGCCTCATAGACCTAAATGTAAGAGACTAAAAAATTATAACAGTACTTAGTTATGTGGGAAAAATATTTGTAACTTGTTTGAGCAAAGTCTCTTTAGACAGAACATAAAAAATAAGAGGAAAATAATTGATAAATTTCATCCTATTAAAATTAAAAAATGTTTGCTGTATAGTTAATATCAGTAAGAAAATGAAATCCAAAGACCATATGAAAATATTTTGCAGCATACATCTGATAGAAAAAATGTACCTTTGGGATATGTAAGTAGTTGTTGCCATTCAGTAAGATAACCTAATTAATCATTCAATAGGAGATGTGAATACACATTAACTAAAGAATATACAAGAAAGGCAAATAAGCATGTGAAAAGATGCTTAGCTTCACTTGTTGGTAGAGAAATAAATATTAAAATTAACACCTCATTACATTACCCACACTGCTAGCTAACACCAAAGACTGACCTCAGTAATGTTAGAGAATATATGGAGCAACTGAAACTCTCACACACTGCTGATAGCAATGCAAAAATGGCTTGCAAATTTTGGAAAGCGTTTTGACTGACCATGCAACTCCACAGTGACCTAAATATGTATTTAAGCAAGACATGTGAGAACTCATGTTCACACAATGACTTATGGGCGGATCCTCATGGCAGTTTTACACACAATAGCCGAATAGGAGAAACAAAGCCAGTTATGAACAGAACCCTTGTGATATATCCATCTCATGAGCAAAATGAAGCATGATACTTTTTTTCCCTTTTCTTGCAATATCTGGGATCAAACGCAGGACCCTGTGCTTGCCATGCAGGCTCTTAAGCCACTGAGCTAGCTCCCTGGCCCTTGAAGCATAATACCAGTAAGTGCAAGAACATTGACTAAATCCAGAAAGTACTGTGCTGAGGAAAAGGACCTAGATGCAGAGGACTATATATCGTGCGACTCTATGTAAATGAAATGCAAGGAAAGGCAAACTATAGATGTTGATTTTATAAGAACTCATTGGTTTTCAACACAGTCGAGGTGAGAAATCAAGTGGTGTACATGTATCATTAAATAAATTATATTGGAACAAAATTACAAAACTTATAAAATTCATATTTTTAGTTATTTTCCTAATTATCGATATAGATGCTCTTGAATTGATTTAAGAGTATCATATCTCTCTATGTGTTTGAAGTTCTGCATAATTTACATTATCACACACCTATCAATGCTATATTTAAGGATATGTCAATAGCATAAAATTGACCATTTATACCATAAAAATGGGCAAATAATAAACCAAGTTTTGTTTATTTTTCAGGAGAGATTTTGGTAAGCGTTAGGCAACACACCATTAATATGAATGTAGAAGATGCTGTTGAGGAGAGAGAAGAAGCTCCAAGAGAGAATCGAATACATGGGCCAGGAGAGATGAAGGGAATTTTCTGGAGAAAGTTGAACTGGAATTGATCTTACAAATAGAATTGAGAGTGGCAGTAAAGGAAACACCGGGCGAGATAAGCAGAAGAGCTGTCTGGGCAGAGCAAAGGTGATGTGGCTGAGCAGGCATCAGCGCTGTGGCCGGACTGTGCGTGCAGGAAGAAGCAGCCCCGCCCCACCAGCAGGTGTGCCAGACCGCTGCTGTTTGGTCCCCTCTTCTTCCCTTTCTTTTGCTAGACTTTCAGCTCCTGCCACATTACCCTGGGGGTTTCTGCCCAATGCAGACTGTATCTGGCCCTCTGTATTGTGACAGATCCAAAGAGGGGGCACAGCCCAGGGGGGCCCAACATGTTCACTTTGAGGCTTTCAGCTGGATACGTCAGAAGATATTTTCTCCTCCTTTACTAAGGTTGGAGAAAATGATTGTCCAGTGCTGACTGTAGCCGTCCTAGGGGGAGGTGACAAAAGGCACACAAAACAGAAGCAGAGGTCAGAGAGAGAAGAGATTTTGAGTTTTCAGTTTCAGCTGATTTCCTATCAGCAACCCATGACTAAGGTTGACATGTTTAACTTGGATCAAACATTGTTCTCTCCTCTCTCACCAAAGATTTGTGAACAGTGTACCATGCTCAGAATTGTAACCTATTGTTTCTCCTCAAAAGCTGGAGTTTGTATGTGAAAGAGCAACCAGGAAAGGACTCATGCCTCTTGTGGCTAGGTGCCCTGTTTTTGGGACAGCTTACATTCTTGCCTTGTACCTCATAGGAGACATTCTGGAAGATGAGATGTTCACTGGCCCTTTTGAGGTGGAACCAGAGGAGCTCTGAGGTCAACTGTGTCAAAGGTTTGAAAGCAGGGCTACAGGCTGTTGGCTCCCATGACCCTGTCTTCGAGAGTGTCAGGGCCCTACAGGGATGTCTGGGTCCTCCAGCCTCTCCAGGCTGTCCACCTCCGAGGATAGCAATGGGACTGTCAGCAGCAAGACATCTGAAGTCATCTCCACAGAGCGTAGCTGGCACATCACACTTCTTTCTGTAGTCACCTGACACATTGTGCCCACTGCAAGGAAACTGTTTTCTTATGATAGAAAACCCCACAATACCCCAAAGGCCAGCAGAGAATACTCAGGGGGAAATCCACCTCAGCAGGTGGGAGGGCTGAATAAGAATCCTTGGAAACCGGTCCCTGGGGTTTCCTCTCACTTGGGACTCTCACCCCAGAGTACATCTGTTTCCACTTACACAGCAGGCTTAACGGTGGGCAAGATTGGCTCCCTAGGTTCTTCATAGCACAGCTGAGACAACCTGACATTTTCCCCACATTTAGTGAATACTAAAGAACAAAAAGGAAATAATAGCAGATAGTATAAATAGCAAGTTTCCAGAGGAGTGGTTTCTCATCCTAAGGTAATCACACAAGGGTTTTAAAGATGGTGTTGCAGCCCACATTACTGTTTCTGCAAATATTCATGTCCTACCCTTTCCCCCAGGGGTGGGGATGCTGTGCCTGCCCATGTAGCTTGATTTGTCCAGTGGAAGGACAGTGGAGAGAGCCCTAAATGTCTTTGCATGGGTTGGCTTTTGCACCCAGTGACCAGCCAGTAAGAAGAACACAGGTGGCCTGAGTTTAGCGTGACACAAGAGGCAGAGCAGGAGCCAGCCTGGAGCCAGTTACCTCAGCAGGCCCTCAGCCTGACACACTTGCTCCCAGCCAGTCCTTCCTTGGCCAGCTGAGCTGTGGCCAAACTGAAGACCTAGAGTGGTGGCTCAGGGCTGCTTGTAGTGACCCCTGGGAGCTGGCTGACTTGTTTCTCAGCACTACGCTGGTGGGAGCTGGAGGACACTGTTAGTACAGTGCCACATGTCTTGCCTAAAATCCCTCCCTTGGACAAAGCCCTCCCTCTCTTGCCTGCTCCTCAGGTGCTGTAACAGGAACTTTGCCTTTATTTCTATTGACCAAACAACTGAGTAGGGCACAGAGCCTGCTGAAGAGGAAGTTCTCTGTTGTGCTCAGAAAAAAAAAGTTCCATTACCCATCCCCATGGAGTGAAGCAGTACTATAAATAGCACGTTGTAGAGTATATAGTACACTGTGGTGCAATGTATAGTACCACATTGTATAATGTAGGTCTAAAGCAGGTCATAGTTAATATAGCAGGGGCCCCCTGCAGCTGTCCATGTTTTCTGTTATGGTTTGTGTCTAGTTGTACTCCCAAAGCCTCATGCAATCATGGGGCATGGCTTCTATAGTTTGAGACTTGATTCATGATCCCTGGGATTGCATTTTAGTACTGATGGGATTATCGGTCTGAGTAAGGCTGAGACTATGGGTGTGGTCTAGGGTGGATATACTAAGGCAGAGAGCCTGAGTGCAATATAAACAGCGACAGAGCGAGACTCAAGCTGTTGGTGTTGCTCTGCTGCCCTGTTTGGTCAGCTGCCTCTGTCACTGTTTTGTTGCTGTTCTGCCGCCATGAACTGCTGCTCTCTGCCATGTGCCCCTCAGCCTTGGATTTAGCTGAGAATAGACTGAAACCTCCAATAATTGTGAGCTAATAAACCTTTCCTTCCTTCATTTTGAGTGTCGGATATTTGTCCCAGCAAGGAGTGAAAAGTAACTAAGACATTCTCCCAGTAGCTCAGGGTGTCCCCCCTTCAGCACCCAAATTCTCACTCGTCTTCCCAGACGGGATCAAGCCCTCCAGCCATCACTCCCATAGCTCTTTGGCTTCTTTGAGGCACTTAGAGGTGCAATGTCACATTTAGGCACAGGAACATTTGCCTGAGTCGGTCTGCCTGGAAGGCTGACTGCTCCATGAAAGCAAGTATAGGCTTCAGGCTGGTGCTTGCTGCTGTGGCTGTGTCCAGCACCCGCTCTGGGACCCCGAGCTATGGCTTAATGGGCATCTGCTGGACAGGCCCGGCTCTCGCCTCTCTGTGACTGTGAGCTGCCCCTCTCCAGCATTTCATTTCCTGCAGTTTCCCTCCTCCTGAGTACTTTTCATCCTCCAGCTCATGACCTCTTAAGATTCTGACCACAATTGCAAAGTTCCTTGTACAGCCTCCAAGGTCACCAGCGCATAAACAGAAATCAGTCTTACCTGTCAGATAGCTTATGTTTCAGTCTTATTTGTAAAAATCTCACATTTGCATTTTGGATGTGAGGACTCAACTCCTTCAGTTCATGAAGGGGAAGACAGAGGTACATTTTCACCCAAGTTTACTCAGCTGGCTGTTGGCAGGTACTAGGGCCACTGACAAGAAATTGGTTCAGCTCCTTTTTGCTGTCACTGTGGCATAAATCGTTTTCCTCTCCCACTGAGGACCTTGGCACCCAATGTCATTGGTCTGGAATCCCTTTCCTTGTTAGGCAACCCTGGCGCTAGAGGCCTGTGAGTGAGGGAGAGAAGCTTGGGAGCCGTCCACCGGCCAGGTGTTGGGCAGCAGCTGCCACTCTCCCTCCTTTGTTTTCTCTATCAGCACTGGTTTTAACCCTGATCCAGGAGGCCACTTTGTCTGGGATAGGGAGATAATTTAGTCTCACGTCTATTTGGCAGCTCCCCGTTTGCCAGCTGAGCCTGATTACACAGTCTGTGTGCCTGTCCCAGGACAGATGTGCTGCTGCTGCTGCTGCTGCTGTGCTGGGGACTAGCCGCTCCAACCATGCCTCTGGCTCAGAGACCCTCACCCTCAGCCCCTGTGGAAAGCACAGATAAAGTTCCCACAGCAACCAAGCCACCAGCCGCAAGCTCAGCTAGAGCTCAATTTTGCCCCCTGACTTTCCAGCAGAGGAGCCTGATGAGTAGGCCAGGCTCTGTCTCTCTCCAGACATCAGCTCTGTACCTTTCCGATGTGATCTGTGGCTTTATTGGAGCTTTTCTGGTTCTGGCTATCTCTAAGAAGATCAACATCCATTCACAAATCTAACAAGTTTAATTAAAACGTGTGTCAGCAACTTTGGATGTAGGTAGAGTAAGATGCAGTTGTAAATATTTTCCTATGGAACCCTCAGAATAGAAATAGAGACACACATGTGGGGTGTAGAGACAGATCAGCAAGAGTCCTAACAGTGGGAATTGGGAAAAAGAAATTTCTGGAAGGCTTCATAGCAAGCACGCCATCTTGGTTGGGTCTTAAGGAGAGTACCTGGGATTCACCTTGATGGCTAAGTAATACACAGAGAATGAAAGCCCAAGGTGTGTGAGTTTCAGGGACAGTGAGAGTAATTATATTCCTTGTGGGTGGAGAAGAGCATGAGACCAGAAGACACATGTAGAAGACACACTATGAAGGGACAAGGATGAGAAGAGCAAAAGATGAGGCTGGGAAATTGGGTAGAGATCACAGGCCAAAGCACATTCTAGGATGAGGCAGTCCAACATGCCAGACCCTCACAAGCACCTGTCTGTCTTCTGTAACTCTTGGAACAGAGTTGGTGATTTAAAAAGGAGCCTAAGATAGTTATTTACTAAGTAGTTCGATTTGCAGCTGATCAGCTGATTCCAGAAACCACGCAGTCACCTTCAAGGTGCTGTTTTGGAAGACAGAATCCTAAATTAAGGAATGTTTATTGCTTGCTTGCAGTGAAGAGTCCCAGAGGATCTGAACCAAAGGGAGATCAAATCTAATACTGATGACCACTCTTCCTCGAGTCGGTAAGAAGCACAGAAGACAAGATGCAGAACTTTCAGGGCAGCGCTTCGGATAGTCAGCGTTGAGCCGCTGCTGGAGTCCCCGGGAGGCCCAGCTGCTACGTCTGAGACAGGCTCTGTGTCAGCTGCGCACTGAAGGAGCCACAGTGCGTGGAGCGACTGGGACAGGGGACTTCCTTAGATTCCCACAGCGTCAGGGACACCAGATGGTCTTCCGTAGTCTCTGCAGCACTGCACTTGGGTATACACCAGACTTTCTTGTCTTCCCTGCGCTTTAGCTGATCCTGAGCAGGCGACTGCAGTAGCATACCCAGAGATTCCGACTTCTATGCCCTATACCGAGCAGGCTAAGGGCAGTCTCATAAACTTTAGGTGGAAAAACCCTTTACCAAGCCAGTCTCAACAGCTACGGCGATGCTCACGTTGCTCAGCAAGCAGGGGGAAACCCTGCTGGAGTTAAGGACCCTGTAGGGCATTTTCAGCACTCCTGCAGCAGGCAGTACCTCTTACACCGACCTAGGGGATCTCCCTGGATTCAAGGTCCCAGGGCTTTCCAGCCTGGAAGTTCTTTGTTCTTTACACACTACCTTTCTAGGCAAACCTCAGGCTTTCATTCGGGCTCTTCCTGGGGCCTGCAAATCCTCCATAATAAACAGCCGTCTGTCTGAAGATTCATCTGTATGCGTTTCCCCTCCCCCACCCGACTGGTAATGAAAATATTAAACAGGACTAAGCCCAGTTCTGACCCCTGCTGCACCCTGCTGGCAGCCACCCTCGGGACAGGCTAGCTTTTATCACAGGTTTTTTTTCTTGCAGTTGTTTGTCCAATTTACAGTCTTCTGCCTATCCCTGCTGGTCATTCTGAACTCATTGTGAAAATAAAAAAGTTGAAAGCTACCCAAGCCTTCCTCGTGAAAATACAGATGTATATCCTTTCCTCTTCATCAGGAAGCAGTGGGTAAAAGGAATAGCACCCTCTGTATCAGCTTCATCTACGGTCAGCTGAATAAGTCATCTTCAACAAGGTCTTTGAAATAGTGCGTTCCATGAACTAATAATCACTAATAAAGGATAAGTATTCTACGCAGGCTCTCTTTTAGATCTCTGACTCAAACTTGGGACACTTTATAGCTCAGTTTTTCATAAGTAAATAAAGTTACCTAACGTGTGAATCTTAACAAACTCCAGGATATGTTTGGTAAAACCACAAAGGACTGTTTATCCACCAGAAAGGCTTTCTCCTTTGTTACAAGCATACCCAGGCCTTGGAATGGCAACAACAGAGGGGCCAGACCAATTCTTTTTCTTTTTTTTTTTAATTTTAAAGAGGAAAAAAACTACTAAAATTAACAACACAAAATTTCAGGGCTGGCAAAATAGCTCAGCAGACTAAGTACCCGCTTTGAAAAGTGCAGGGACCAGGGTTCCATCACCGGTCCAGCATGCCACACTGGCCTCACCCACAGGGAGTGCTGAGCCTATGACTGAGTCTGGGCATGGTGGTGCATGCCTGTAATCCCAGTGCTGGGAAGGCTAAGAACAGGATGATCACTGAGCTGCATAGTAAGACCCTACACCAAATATGTAAAATTATTATTATTATTATTATTAATACAAAATTTCCAAAAAAAGACACTAGGAAGGTAACAATGGTTAGTACATTGCTTATTGTCATGTTCAAAGCAGTTTTTGTTGAGGAACTTTCCCTTTTCTGGAAGCTTCCAGGAGGACCTGGAGCAGCTGGCCTCAGGCCCAGCCTGCGTTCCACGTAGTATGTCCTGTTTCTCAGGTTCATTTTGCTAGTGGTTTTTTTCCTTTTCTTTTTGTGGTACCAGGGGTCGAACTCAGGACCTTACACTTACCAGGCAAGCACTTATGGTGTGTCCTGTTTCCCAGTGCAGTCACCTGCACCCAATTGCCAGTGTCTTTTCTCTCCTGCCCTTGAGGTCAGAGCATCACAAGCTCAGGGACACCATGCCACAACATTTTTTGGCACTGTTTATATTTGCCTCAGTCTCCTCATCACACTAATGAGGATGGACAGTGATTGAAAAACAAATATAATCTAACAAACAGGACTCATTCCAAAAAGGCCTTTCCTTTTCTCTTAAAATACCCCAAAAGCCCTCTACTTTCAGAAGGATTATAAAGAGAATACTTCAACACTTGATGTGTACTTTTACATTTATTTTACATTTATTGTGACATTGTTCTTGGTCAGGAATGCTACATATCAAATAAGATCATTCACCCCAGATACCTAGTCATTGCTTTTATATTGCAACCAAATGAAAGAGCTTGAAACAATAGGAACTCCACCATTCTCAATGTCTTCTAAACTCTCTTGTATAGAAAAAAAATACATAATAAAAGTTAAAATAACTTTGTCTTTCATCACAAATCTATGTTTGCACTCTTAAAATAGTACATATAATGAAGGAATTCCTAAAAATCTAATTTAAATCTACGGCACAGAATTGATTCATTTCCATTACACAGAGTGTTTTCTGGTATTGTTTTGCGTGGACATGCTTCTGTGAATGCATTCTAAAATCCTATCCAAGGGCAGTGCTGCTGGTTAGCAGCCTGGCCCCATTGATATGGTGATGCGGGCCCTCGAGTGGCTTTCTTTGTATCTCAGTGCATCAAGTCTCAGTGGAGGTGGAGTGAGAGCTGTCCAGCTTCGGGTCCCCAAGCCCAGGTTGTGTTTGTGTATAGGGCGAGTTAATGAGAACAGAATGGCTATCTTCCCCTGCTTCCCCAACCCCATCTGTTCAAACAAAAGACTGAAAGGAAAAGAGAGCCGAGACCCTGCTGGCCAAGGGGGGAGGAATAATAACACATATCCTTGGGCAACATTTCAGCACATGTAACCCTTTTATACTGTGCTTAAGCTTTTATTCAGACAAAGGAAGTCAGGCCAAGGCAGTTTTACATTTAAAAAAAAAAATATTTAAAGAACACATCAGGCCCAAAGTCTTAGTTTTTTTCAATGACTACTTGTAAGTCTAGATCGAAAAATGGAACATATAAGAGGGAAGAAAAAATGCAATGTGATTATAGTGAAATACGCTGAGTAAGACACCAATGTAGGCAGCGGTACAGACGAATTTCACCGACTTGGCACGAAATTCAAGAAGCAAGTCATTTAGTGTTGCTAATGTAAGAAGAGTAGGAGGAGATCCTGCTCTTCTAAAGAGAGTCCATGAACTGGTCATAATTTACAGGGACAGATAAGAAAACCAGTTTCCTTCTGTCCCGCAGGCTCTGTGACCTACGCACAGAGTCGTGGCTGGTGACTCAGGTCAGGGTCCCTGTCCCTGGGATGGCTCAGGGAGGCACCTCAAGATGACACTGAGAATGCCTGTGAATGCCCTCAGGGGTATTTCATTTTTCATGATGCTCTCGAACACGTGGCTGTGCATCAAAGCAGAGAAAGAAAACGCTTCCTGGGGATGAGCACACTAAGTTTAAGCTGGGGCTATTATGTTCTCCAAAGGTGGAAAAGTTAATTTGCTATCACATAATTAATATTCTTTATTTGTATCATAAAATGTATATTTTAAGCCAGTTATCCTGATAGATGTGTTGCTATCACACACACACACACACACACACACACACACACACACACACAGCTTTGTCATTTTGAGGAAAATATCTGAGATGAGTTTTACCTCTCCTCTGAAGCAACTCTGTGTGGCTGCTCCTGTGGCAGCAAGGGAAGAGGGACTTCGTCACTGGAGACTGAGACTACCGACTGAGACTACAATCACCACTGTGTATTTGGGAAAGGAAACTAGACCAGCTTTGAGGGTCATTTTACAAAGGATGAAAAAAACCAGAAGGGTATTAAAAAAGAAATGTGAACTTTAATAAATGGCATCTTAAGGTCTCCTAGAAACTAGGAAAGTGTGAGAATTCCATAAAGAGATGCTGATGGGACATCCATAACATGCTGGGGCAGAGGGACATCTTCTGCAGAAGTCAGTCGCTGCATGGGAAAGACAAACCAGCTCTGAAACCCAAGGCAGCACCACCACCGAGAAGGGGAGAAACCCTCTGCTCTAGGGGAGAGAGCTTGGTGGTTCAGTAAAACACAAGTTTAGTACATCTTGGCCGCCTTGGTAGGACATTTTCTTATAAGTGTTTATTTTCATTGTGTTGTCAGCTTATGATTATTCATGCAGATAGAAGAGAGGACGGAGAACACAGCACAAAGTGGCAACTGTGCAATCTATGCAATTGCACCGAATTATTGTTTCTTTTTGTCCAAAGCATTTTCTTTCTTTATTATTTATCTTTGTTTCTGCTAATTTTAAAATGAGTTCTTATTCCCCTGGTAGACTGGTCAGTATTGGCCCAGAATGAAAAGTACACTCCTGACGATCCACTGGGAACGTAATCCACAGCATTAATAACTGGTGAGGAGAATGCATTTGCCATCTCCATTCCCCTCCCCCCGCCATTATCCCTAGAGGACATTAGGAATGCAAAATACACTGCATCTACAGAGCACTGAGTTGTGAAAGGGTTGGCAACAAAAGGAATTTTTGGTTAACAAAATTATGTTTCACCAGGAACATTCGTCTCGTAATATGTCTCAATTTATTTGAGAAGTCTACTATAGAAAGGTGTGATGGAGCCCACCATGAGGGTTATGGCCAACACACTTCAAAGCAAAGGCAGGTTAACAACAAAAACACATAGCAAATTCATTTGGTACAACTTTACATGACAACTTTCAGATGAAAGATCCAAACAATCAGGGAAAACTATTTTCATGCTTACATTATATGAACAATAAAGAGCCATGTAGAAACATGATTGATAAAACAGATATTACCTGGTGGGAATGGACGAAATACAACAAAGTCCTGACTATGTAGTATTCCTTCTTCCCAAAGCTTAGGGCAGGACACTTTCCAGAATTAGAGACTGGAGAGTGTTTAAAGAAAACTATTGAAAAATACAGATTATTCTTATATCTCTTGTTTCTAACATACTATTTAGCTAAGATTCTTTCAGTATTTGTTGAGCATACTATGTGAAAGTATCACTGGTCTTTGCTCCTAGTTTCTGGCAAAGTTCAACAACTTTTGGAATTTTTCAGCCTTACCTTTTGTCTTTTGAGGTGGATGAGGGGTCTGAGCATTAAGTTCACTGATGTGGCCAAGGATTCAGGCAACCATACCCTTGTACTGGAAGACTGGATAAAACCTGTGGACATCAAAGCTCAGAGGAGCTGGCTGGTTACTTCAGACTGATGTGTTGAGAATGTGACCATTCAGGGAGTGGAGAAAGCCCTGAATCTTTCTCTCTAGACCTAGCTTATGTGTCTTTTACATTCAGCTACTTGGGAGTGAAAGCCTTCATAACTATTGTAAAGGACAGAGTCACAACAATGTAATTTAAAGATCTTAACTGGCTTTCATCTCAATTCCAGAATCAGGTAACACTTCATTCATATTGAAGTATTGGTAAGTACTTACATATTGGTAAGAATTCCAATAGGCTGAACAGAAGAGGCTGGTGTTATGAGCAGAGAAAAATGGAAGAAAACAAATAGCAGATTGGTCATTTCAGTTCCTATACTGGTAAGGTGGGACAAACAGAACAGTAGAAAAATAACTGGTTAATTTCAGATTCCTTCCAGTTTTGTGTGGTGGTGGTGGTGGTGGTGGTAGTGGTGTGTATATGTGTGTGTATGTGTGTGTGTGTATGTGTGTGTGTCTGTGTGTGTGTATATATTTACAGAGGAGAGAAATTTAGACTGAAGCAACTTCATTATCATGGTAATTGAAATTGATCTGTTTGTAAAATTTACCTATTATCTCTTTAATAGCAATTTCTCCTGAAATTCCGGTAAGTGGCCTAGTTTCAGTTTGGTGACAGTGTAGGCTTTTAACAAGAGTAACTCCACTTTGATTGTGGTCTGGTCTATTGGGGCTACTGCAGGATGATTGCTCTAAACAGTGGCCCCCTGTAACTTTTATATAGCATGGTAACACTTGAGTTGTAGGTATAATGCTTTCAATGAATTCTATGAGTCACTTTAGCAAGTGACAGAACCTGAATGTGGTCATGTGAACCCCTGAAATCCATAGCCAAATTGGACAGAAGGGTAGCTGTCCTCAGGGCAGCACATTCAGCTAGTGTTTGAAAAAAGGGCAATTTTACTGGGGACATCGTCTCTGATTTTGGAGCTCTGTCATTATCACCCTTATTTCACATACAGAAAACAGAGGCACATAGGGGCTGCTTTCCATGTTCTGCAGCTGGCAAAATTGGGATTGAGCCCAAGCGATTTGACTTAAGTCTAATTCTAACCACTGTGCCTCGCAGTCCCACTGCTCAGCTTGTCTTCTCCATCCTCAAGTACCTGAACCAAACCTCAGAGCTAAACTGAAATGTGTAGCAGGGGCATACCTGGTAGCTGGTACTCTGAAATGAGGGAAACATTTTTTTCTGAGATACTTCATAAAAGAGACCGAGATGTGGCTGCCAGTTGTCTGAGAACTAACATGACACCACCTGCCTCATCTCAATTCAGATATTAAGTGCGAAATCCCTCAGACCCTATTAATCAAAGCAATCACCAGAATCGATATTTATTAAACATCTTCATGCATGAACAAAGGTTAATCACAAAGAAGACATAGATGCTGCTCTCAATTTGCCTCTGCTCAAAAGGAAAGAGAACACTAATGGAGACAAACCTTCCTTCCTGTCTTAGGAAGAGGGAGGGTAGAAGAAAGTTCCACTTATCTGAATGGACTAGAAGCATTCCATAGCTGCTCTGGTGGCCTCCTCATATCTCTTCATATGTAAAGTTCTATTTGGAGGACAGAGCAAGACTAGATTAATGGCACAGCTGGTGACCCCTATCTGTAAAGAGCCTTGGCCTCTCATAAAAATACTTAATAGAGTTCTTTTCCTTTAATTGCATGCCACCATTTTGGGGCACCCATCTATCTCTATGGGTGCTCCAGGCACTTGCTTTCCTTTGTAATATGGTTCTGCTTGAGTGTGGAGTCAGCTGACGAGGCCAGAGGTCTCAAGGCAGTACACCATCTGGCCAAGGTCATGGGTGGCAGATTACCAATTAGGAAGCATGGCAGGGAGGATGTTATGTGGCTGGGGGCCAGGGTAGCACGGCGGATCAGCCATCAGAAGGGGAAGCAGTATAGGTGTTGCAACAGATTAATGCACAAATCTTTGCTCTCTGGGGACTCTGTGTGACATCTTAGGTTTAAACACCAGGAGCTTTTAGAGGTGGAAAATGAAGTACCTTTATTAAAAGACTTAAGAATAGTATTTCTCACACTTTCATATGCACATATGCAGATCACCTAGGGATCTTGTTAAAATGCAGTTTGGTTTTTGGTGGGGCTGAATGGCCTGAGATCTTGCATTCATTATAACCCAGAAGATGTCAATGGCGCTATGCCATGGACCACTGTTGGATACAAGATCTTAGAATCCCTTCCACCTGGCTTCCGCTGAGTCTCTAGGAAGCCTCACCTGCCAATAATCTAGTTCATTAGAACCTGTTTTCTATAGCTCTGTCTTCTATTCCAGCAACTTAGACTAAATAATATTTCCCTTGCATGTTACTTTATCCTAATGATGAATAAGAAAGGTGTGGTCCTTACATTATATTTTTGCTTTTCCTTTTCACTTAGTTTTTAATGGTACTAACATTTGGAGAATTTTAGCTAGCTCAAACATCATATCATTCAATCTTGAGCTTTTCCTCATCTACTCATTATTTTTCTAACAAAATTAATAATAATTCATCTACTTTCCTAATCCATGTTCCATTTTCATACTTTCCCCAAAATGTCTTTCAGGCTGATTCATCTGAACCAAACATATTTGACTAATTTGATAATTATCTCTTTTAATCTCCAATGCATCAACTTTCTGCTGTTAATATACTGTTGAAGGAGCTAGGTTATCTGTCCTGTAAAATTCACTTCATTCTAAATGTGTACACACCCCTCTTCATGGTGTCATTAAACATGTTCCTTTATCTCCTGTTTTTTTTTTTTTCTGTAAGTGGGTAATTAAATCCAGAGACTTACTTCAATTCAGCCCTTAGTTTGGTTTTGTTCTTGCACTAATACTTTGGAAGTAGTGCAGTGTGCTTTCTATATCATCACCCCAGGAAGACCACAGTGGTGTTTGTCTTACTTTCAGAGATATTGGGAGCAAGCACTGGGTAGAGGTGACCTTACCTGGAGCCTTCTGTCATACAGTCTTCCATCTACTCCCCACTCCAAAGCTGTAGACACTCCTGAGAACCCTTGTTTGCTCTCTGAAAAATGTGCTTTTGCCTCTTTGTTACGACACTTTATTCGGTGCTCTCTGCTTGATGATGAGTTCGTTCAAGGAAGGATCAGGGGTCTCCCTCTGTCTTCCACACTTTGCCCAGTACTTATAAAACATAACTCGGCTGTTATGTAATGAACAAACTCTGCTCTAACATCTCCTGATACTAGGCATACCTGCTATAGGTTACCTTCCATGTAAGGGACTTTTAATATGAAAGGCATTCCTTCTAGAAATTCTGCCCCAATGTGGCTTAGTATGAATCAGAGAGGTAAGGTATTTTATCGATACTTTCAGCTACCAAGTTCCATGGTATTACAGAAGAGAAACGGAGAGAAAAAGAGAAAAAAGAAAAAATGGTTTTGTAGAACTTTTCCCAATCTTCGGCTGAAAGAGACACTTGAAAATGAAAGGTTCACTGAGGTCTGAATTTAATGTTTTCTTCCACAAAGTCTGGATCATCCCTCACGTGGAACTGTTCCATTCACCGGTTGGTAGATGACCTTTGAATTCAACACAGCAGTGACAGAGAAGAAAGAGGCTAGTGGCGACATTTCCACTAGGGGGCGCCCTTACTAATGAAGCGGTCTGTGGCAGACTATGGTGAAGAAGCCCTCATTCTCTTCCCTTTACTTCCTCCGCCAGTGTGAATCTCCACATTCATCATGGAGCCTATCCCCAGAGAGTTCTCAACCACAGACAATTTTGTCATCCACTTCTCCTACCTCATCTTGTTGCCTGCCCCTCCACTAGGTGACACTTATCAATGTGCATCATCATTTAGGACTGGGAAGAGTGGGGTTGCTACATGCACAGAGTGGACAAGGCCAGGGCCTCTACTACAGACAGTCAGTGCGCAGGACAGGTACCCCTACCCAGCAACATATACAGTCACCTCTTGCAAATGTCACAGCCAAGGGTCAGGAGCCAGCCCTGCGACAATCCTTTCTATTCACCACTGCAGCCACTCAGAGTCGTGCCAACTGTCAGACTCCTTGGTTCCCATCACCCTTATTTCATCCACCTGTATTGCTAAAATCACACTCCCAAGCTCCTTGGACTTTTGCTTCAGAGTTATCCTAGACTGATAGTAATGTAATTTTACTTATATCTATCAGCTGAGAAAGTGGGAAACTTAGGCTTTGTGTATTTTTAAAGGAGCTGGGAAAGCCAGAAAGGCAGAGAACTCACCTCGCGGATCTACGCTTATCACTTACCTGGTAGCAGGCTGTGCTGGCTAGCAACAGATAGCCGGTCAGGTCCATGTCTCCGAACCCTCAAAGACCTCGGCCTAGCTTCTTTTACACCAGAGGTTCTCCTCTTTCCCTTTTGCTCGCATCCTGGCCCTCGTCCTCAAATATGCATGTGTGCCCACATCTTTTTCCTGCAGTGCCCTCAGGAAGACCATGCCTGCTTCTGATGCAGCCAACAGGCCAAGAGAACTCTCTGTGTCTCTCCTATTCCCCCCAGCCTCATGCAAAGTAAGAGCAAAGTCAAAATCTCCTTTTGGAAAGTAAATATTATTTTTTTTCAAAAATAAGTAGAGTAGGCAGAGATGTAACTCTACTTGAAAGCTGGGTCATACTTTTCTATTCTTTGTATTTCTCTTCTTCCAGTTAATTCCTGACTATATAAGCTCTATTTATGCACCTAGACGTCTGTCCTAGTACATTTCCAAGATTAAAAATTACATATGTGTGTATCCTATTTCACAACATAAAACTTCCTACAGCTATAGTTTTAAAATCTATGTACCCTTTCAGTGAAAGCTTCCAGATTGTTAGGACAAAACTGCTTTCAGAACTCAGCTTCAAGTCTTTGAGCTTCTCTAGCATGTGACCAGAAGCCACTTTTTCCTGAGATGATAGCAGAGGGCACACTTCCCTCTCCCATATCCTCCCTAGAAATCGCTGCTTCTTACAGTCCAGATACCTGGCATCACGGAGTGTCAGATCTTGATGCAGCAGCTTGGTGACTCCACCTCCGCCCGTGCTTTCTAGGGTGTTCCTGTGCTGTGGGCACTGGGAGTTCAACCTGTCACTTACCATGCTTTACTTGTAACCAAGGCCCAATATGCATTTTTTTTCCTGTCACATAATTGAGCATTTTCTTGTTTCATTGGCTGTTGTTGCAGATGTGTAAGGGCAAGGGGTATATCCTGCAGCAGTACTGTCCCCAACCTCCAAGTGTCGAAAGGTCATAGAGAGAGCTGAGGGTACAGATTTCTGGGGCTCAGCACTTCCAAAGGTGGCTTTCTGGAGGTTCATCTGAAAGGCCACTTCTCCAGCCCTTCCAATAACTTTCCATTATCACATTTCTCATACTAAGCTCTTTTCTACTAAAAATAAGAAAATATGTTTACTGTATTGAATCTTGCCTCACAGACAGTGGTAAACAGTGAAGAAGGCCCTATTTAACTTGTCACCAGTGTAAGTACAGAACTGAGAGTCCTGAGGTACAGAGAGTGGAAACAATGAAACGATGAAAGGACACTCCGTCGGGACGAGGCAGGGCCAGGGGACAGGTGTGTGGCATCAGACACATCATGGGAGGATCTCTGAAAAGCTGCTCAAATGTAATTAAGGACGTGTTCTTGAAAGTTGTCAGTTGAACTAAAATATTATAAAAGAATCCTTATATCTATGCTTGGTGTTGAAAATAAGACTGCATCATGGGTAGAAATACAGACCAATCACAGCCTTTCCTAGATAAATAAGAAGAGACCTAGGTGCCACTTGTTACATGTAGCTCATGTTCTGTAAGATGATGAAGCGTTGAAAGTGAGGGGTATGATTGCACACAAAACTCTTGTACTAACATACAATCAAATCCTAAGCTTTCTGGCTATGAATTATACCCATTGCTGTGGAGTTTAATTTTCCTGTTGTATCATAGCACGTTGTTTCAATAACTTATGAATTTCAAGCACAGCAATGTGCTGCATTTCCAGGGAATACAGTAATTCCTCACATCTGTTGTTCAGGGTGGACTGTGCTTTACAATATCTGCTAGTGGCCTACGGTTGTCAGCCTAATTTTGGCACCATTGTTTGGGGAAAAAAATGGAATAGTGAAGGCAGAGCAATTAAAAATTTTGGAAAAGCTGAACATGAAAAGGTAAAGTGCTCTGTTGGATAATAAAACTAAATCCAAAGCAGGACTCCCGAAGCAGAGTCCTGGAGCAGAGTCCTAATCTCAGGGGAGGCCTCCTGCAGCTGTTCTCTGGGATGTTCCTTGCAGCCTACTTGTTGGGGCAGTACACAGGGTGCTCAGTTTCCAGAGTGTGCTTGGGGAGCACTCAGAGTAAAATGTCAAGTTTCAGTTGCATGCTATTGCAGTCAAGTTTTGCAAGGAAAACAGCTCAATATAGGACATATAATTTATAGGATTATTTTATAATAATCACCCAAAGAGTCAAATACAAAAGAGTGCAGAAAATCTGCCCACACACTAGAGACCCAAAGGATCCAGCGATGCCTGGCATGGGTCCAGATGAAGATGTAGAGTCCATGATAAAGCCCACCACGAGTCCCAGCGGAGGCCTAGAGCCCAAGGCAATGGCTCATGCAGGTGTGTTTCATGGAACGCACTGGGAAGGTTCACAGGTTAGTGGTGGAAGCTAGAAAGTCCATGCCAGCAGAATGAAGGACCTGTGCCAGCAGGCAGAGTGACCTGCCCTGGATCCAGGAGGCTATGCTCAGAGTAAAAAGCCAGAGCTCTCCCAAGATGTGCTCAGGTCCTGAGCTCCTCCAAGGATGAAAACAGCAGAGTTCACATCAGGAAAGCTGGGACTGGAGATATAGCTCAGTGGCACAATTGCCTGCCTGGCAAGCGCAAGGTCCTGAGTTTGATTCTCTATACTGAAAAATAAAAACGGCCAGGAAAGCCAACATGACAAGCTTCTCCAGAAGACTGGATAGCGCACCATCATCCCCCTCTGGAGCCAGGAAGCAATGGTCGAAGTAAGGACCAGAGCTCCTGAAAAGTGAACACAGCCATTGTCAGTGATAGCAAGGTCCCGAGCTCCTCTAACAAATTGAACAGCCCAGTGCATACCAGGAAATCCAACTTGAGTATCTCCTCCAGGAGAACCAACAGCTCCTGTCTTCCTGTCCAGTTCTCCTTTTTATGTTGGTGGCAGAACTCCTCAGGTGGGCCCCCCACACCGCGGCCTGTGCTGCTATCTCCAGTTTAGCTGGATAATACAGTTGACCATCATTTGTCAGTCTGCTACACATGCTTTCCTACCTGTCCCTTCTGTCACCTGGGGGCTTGATAGAACACAGGCCTCAGAAAAATTGCTGCTCTCACGGTTTCAGGTTATTACAGCCAAAGGATAAAGATTCAAATTTGCCACCAGAAAAGGCTCATGGGGCAAAGCTCATGAAAACCAGACACAGATGTCCAGGTTTCCCTCCTGGAGCTGTTGTTTCTGATGTGTTTAACTTTCAGCTGCAGAGCTTGAGAGCACATACAATGAATGCCACCAGTCTAGGGGGGCATGCTTCCCGCACGCTGTGGGGTCATGTTTTGTTGGGGCATCTGTCTATCTGCATGCTGCCTTGTAGGGCTGGCTTCAGCTACTCAGACTCCAGGCCCTCAGAGCAGTATCCAGGGTGGCCATAAACCCGACTGTCAGTATAAGCTAACTGATAAAACTGGTGCCATGTGGCCCAAGGACTCAAGCACAGAAAAATCTCTTATCTGGCAGAAAAGTCTTCAGGGCTCAGAGCTCATTTCCCCAGACCCCTTCTTGGGCATGTGAAGGATTTCAGAAGCCCAAACCTGCTAACGTTAATCGTTTCCTTCCCTGGAAGGAGAAAGGGTTGGCTACCCTTCCTGTCAGTGGCCCCAACACTGTGGTCTCTGCAGGACTCAGCACTCCATGAAAGCAGTCTTGGAGGCCACAGACACTCAGTCAAACCCTGCACAGAACCTAAGGGTTGACCTGTGTCCAGATCTGAGCTTGTGCCTCAGAGCTGCTGAGGGTAGAGAACCTGCAAAAGGCACAACTGAGGATCAGGGTCCCTCCAGGCGATTTCAACCCCTTGTTCCCATCCAGAATCACTCACTAAGAGTTGTGCATTGTCCTTGAAACATTGCTCAGATATACCCTTGCAATGGCTCTCTGCCACCATTGACCAGCCACTGCCATCCTGTCCCCAACCCTCTGTGGCCACACCCTCCTTGGTGTTCCAGTTGCTCCTGTTTCTCTCTGCCAGCAGCCAGAGTGAGCTTCGCTCAGTGCACACCTGCACTTTAGTAGCTCCTCAGGGCTTACAGGGTGACATCCAAGGACCATGACTCTCAGTGCAGCCTGCTCAGCCCCTATTCCCACCTCTGCCTCTCTGGTCTCCCATCCTTGCTCTTGACCCGTATGGCTTGTAGTTCCACGTGGAGCTTGTGGCTTCTCTGTGTGGATTGTGCCTTGGCTCAGCTCTTCTGCCCGGAGCACCCTCTTTTCTTGCCCCTCACCGCAGCTGGCCAACCCCACACCTGATCAGAGCTCAAGCACACCATGGAAAGCCTCCAGCTCCCTCCTCACCCCACAGACAGGCTAGCTCCCCTCCCCTGGGCATCATTACTGTCTGTTCACTTGTTTGTTTCCATTGCTAGAATATTCTCCATGAGGACAGAGATAATGTCCTAGATTGTTTTATTCTAGACACGAGCACAACTTCTGTCACATAGTAGGTGCTAAACATTGCTGAATGAATAAATAAATGAATGAATGACTTAAATGCATGACCAGATGTGAAAATGAATCCAATTTGATCCAGATGTGTCTTGGCTTGTTGAAAAATTTGTCTTCCTCGTAGGCTATTTCTTATACCAGCCAGCAAAAACTGGATGTCACTTAGCTGCTATGTGAGCTCGGCCCAGTTATCTAATCCCTCAGAATCTTAGTTTTCTCAGAAGAAAGGAGGGACTTTGAACACTGGGTTATTTTTAGCACAAGTGAGATGAAGCTGTCACAGTACCTAGCACAGCACCTGCCTTGTGGTTAGTGTTTCACATGCTGAGATACATTTCTTACCCTTAATTCATGCACTTCTACTTTCTATCTGAATCACTTGCCTGGCTCAAATGGGAAAACCCTCATTGTGATAACTTACTAGAATCTCCAAGTCGTAGACAGCTGGTGCTATGCTATAGATGCTCTTCTCCTGAGAGTGGGACTTTGGTGGTGGGGTGAAGCTGAGCCCAAGGCTGGGCCCTACTGGCATGGCTTACTGTAAAACTTTCTTCTAGATCTCTAGAACATTTGCCCTCTGGGGCTAACTGGCCACCATGTCCTTCCTCAGAAGTCTAACTCCCATTCTTGTTGCCCTCGCAGTAGGCTCTAGGGTACAGAAAGAGGTCCTAAGTCACTGAATCACAGCCTCTTCTTCTGTCCCGCACCTCTTCCTTCCTCAATCTACTGTCCGAGTTCACCATCCTCATGTGGTTGCTGTGAAACCTTAAGTTAATGCCTGTGAATTTACTTAACTTGATGCCAGGATCATCATGGGTACTAAATAAATGTTCATTTTTGTCAGCTGTGGCATAATTTTTCTGCCTCTCAGCTTTCACTGGTCATCTGTCCAGAGTCCGAATCACTGAGTGCAGCATTCGAGGCCCTCGAAGACCAACACTCCACCTGCCCTAAAGTTTCCAACGCTGTTCTTGTCTCATATCACTCTTCTCCTTTAGAATTACTTTTCCCCATATTATCGTTAAAACCTACCCACTGATGCCCAGCAGAAATACAATTTCCATGAAGCATTTCCTGATTCACTTAATCATAATTAATCACCTTTTCTCTTGGGCTCCCATCAGCTTTAATTTACATTTCCATTCTACTTCCTCTCGGCCTGTTTGTATTAGTTAATTCTCTTACCAGACTTCCTACCTCTTCCCAGCGAGAAAAATAATCTCTTAGAGCAAACAAATCTCGGTGGAGTCCAGGGATGTTGGCGTCAGCAACGCAACAGACGTGGGTGGGGCTGGTCGCGCCTGCAGACAGAGCAGGATTGGAAAGGTCTGGCAAGTAGAGTAGATGTAGGGCGAGTGAGTGCACACTGGTGAAGAGAGGCTTATCGGAGTCAGGGTGGCGAGCCTTAAGCTGCCAAGGGCCTGAGATTTCTCCTATTGGATCATTCAGGGAAGGTGCATACTCTTCAGACAGGGTGTAGACTTTGAGAAGAGATCATTCTTCAATGAACTGTTTGCAGCACTCGATGAGACCAGATGCCTCACGGACTCAAGCAGTGGAAGCAGTTTCTGCCTGTGCCCCTCACCTGAGTCTAGGCTCCAGGTCCCTGCCTTGTTCTGTGTTGGGCAGAATGGGTCATAAGGGAGCCTCCTAGCCACGCATGCGCAGCCTGGTGTTCAAGCGCTGGCATTCCTTCTGCCGGTGGCCTTTGGCGTGCTCCTACCCTTTGGCCAATGAAGGGCGAGGGCAAGAGTAGGTTCGGGCAGTAGGCGCATACACCATCCAGCCATGATTTCTCCTTAGACATAGAACTTCTAGCTTTTCCTTCGTTGGGACTGGACATTGTTCACCCTTTCCTCGTTAATTTCTTTTTCTCCTCTCCTTTTTCCTTCCGAGCCTTATCTGGATCACTTTGGTTCATTCTCTATTGCTGCTTGAATGTCTGGACCAACGGCTGCCTGGTTCCAGGTTAATTTTTACAAACATAAGTTACTTTCTTAGAATAAGTACGTGGTTCTTCCCAGTTCCAATGTCAGGGGACTCAAGTTGGGTGGCACACTTTCCAGGGCACAACATTTAGGAATAAGGGTTTGGGGGGTCTCCCTGCCCCCTGTTGACTGCTTCTACATCCGACCATCATGGGCATGGTAGAGATGGAGACATTTCTTTGAGATGGGCATTGAACATCCTCTCAAGGAAACGGGCGCTCCACTTTGCTGAAGTAGCCTCTGTGGGCAGAGTTCTTTGAGAGCTCGCACCTTAGCTACTCTGCGAAGGCAGGGTCAGAGGCCAAGGCAATGATGGTGCTGGTCAAGGTCATTTTTCTTTATTTGTAGAGGAGTTTGCCCTTCTGCACTTTCCAGTTTTCTTTGCTTTTATTTCATGATCACTAAGGATTTTTCAGATTATCATTTACTTCATCCCTCAGACTATGGCAGAGAAATCTGGGCTACTGAGTAATCATCTTTCTCATGTTAAGTTTAAAACCCAAAGAGTGACCTGGTAGAAAAAAGGGGATGTGGCATGAAGGTGGGAAGCTGACAGCACCCTGTTCCCTTCTGCGTTCCCTGGGTCCAGCCTCCAGGAACAGCCCCACATTCACTTACTTAGGCAAATGGATGGACGCCCCTGAAGGATCTGAACAAAAGACACAAAAGGCCTGGCTAAGGCCAGGGATGCATGTGCAGCTGGAATTGGGCAGAGGATTTGCTGAGGTGTCCCAGAAACACTTAGGGTCTGTGCGTCATTGAGCCTTGGGGCCAACTGGAGTTTGAATCTCTTACATTGTCTTCTATTTCCACAAATCACTGCCCAAGCTTATAGGCTGAATTCAGTGAGCTCATTTCACTAATTTATAGCCTACTTACTTTTGCTTAGTATGCATGAGGAACCAAATTAACTCCCGCAACTTCATTAATTGAAGTCATTCTTGAGGTACAGAGAGAGGAGAGGCAAAACCCCCACTGCCTAGTTCTTGCTGCTTTCCTTTGCCCCAGTCATGGCCTGCATCCACAGTTACTGCCCACAAAGTGGCCAGTGACCTTCCATCCTTGTTATTCGGTAGAAAATGTTTCCAAAATAGAGTGAGGTCTAAAGATCTTGGCCTGTTCTCTAGTTCCTATGGGCTCCATTGCTTTTTCCTACTTAAGGTAATAGGTCCTGGTAGTCTGTTTTCCATTACTATAATGAAGCACCTGAGGCTGGATAGCTACTAAGAAGAGACTCATCTAGCTCTCAGTTCTTGAGGTCAAGGGTATAGTTTGGCATCTGTTGAGATCTCCCTAGGACTTCATGTTAGTGGCTTTGCAATGACAGGAGCGTGTGCCAGAGATATCACAGGATGAGACTGGAAGGCGGAGGTCGGGGTGGGGGTATTTATAACAACTCAGGGGCCCAGGAGGGCACCATCTCAGGGACCCAGCTAACTCCCACAGGCCTCTAGCCTGCCCCCGTGACAGCTCCATGGGAACTAAGCATCCAACATAGGAACCCCTGGGGAGACATGTTTGATCCACATCCACACCGAAGCATAAGTAGATAAAACAAAATACTTTTCTTGTAATTCATCAAATAAAGCTACCTTTTTATTTATTATACATTAAAATAATTAAATTTTCTTTTACTTAGGTGATATATACAAATATAAGTTAGGAGGTCAAGTAGTGCAAAAAAGTTTTTATAATTAAACATAATGAGCCTTACCCCTCTTCTACCTACATCTGCTTTTTCTTTATTGTTCTGAGGGTTTAACAAAGCCCTATCTCTGAGCTGTATCACTAACCCTTCTATTAGTTTTTTAAAGTTTTGAGACAGGGTTTCTTTAGGTAGCTAAATTGCCCTGGCTGGGCTTGAACTTGCAACTTTCCTTCTTGCCTTACACTCCTGAGTGCTGGGATGGTAGGTGCTCTGGTTTAGACCTTGGTGCTCCCCCAGAGCATCACAAGGCTCTGCTCAGAGGCAGGGCTTGCGGAAGATGACTGGGCTCTGGGGGTAGTGTGGTTGACTCACTGGGAGATGGGGTCTGGGGGGAAGAGATGGGTCATTGGGCTCATGACCTAGAAGGACAAATCTCCCTACAAGAGCCTCCCTTCCATTTGCCTTACTTCCTCTCTTCCATGTGCTCCTCTGCCCTGCTGTTGTGCCATGGAGCCAGCTAACTGCAGCCTGAAATGTGAGCCAGAATAAACCTCCTTTCCTTTAAATTTGCGACATAGGCTATTTTTTCCTAGCAACAAAGAAAGTGACTAGAACAGCATGCATGTGCCACCATGCACAGCTCTCGAGCCTGACTTCAAGAGGCAGCCACCTTTGTTTCTCTATTTGATTCCTAGAGGGCTTCTTTCTCTCTCTAATCCCAGTAATAGGATTGTCACTACCGGGCATCTCCTGATGACATCTGTTAAAGTGGACTGCGTTTTAGCTCTGTACACCTTCCCAGCCCTTCTTGCTTTCCCCGATAGGCTAACATAAGTGGTTTTTAATTTCTCTAACTTCAGGAAAAATACAGAAACCTCTTTTTCTTATTTTGCCAACTTTAATTTCTTACTTCATAAGTTGAGGGTATTATGAGGCCATCATAATCATGCCTATAGTTATTATTTGCATTTTGAATCCTTTTCCATCCTTTTAATCTATTGAGACTTTAAAATATCTTAGTCAGTTCTCTGTGGCTATAATGAAATATCTAGGGATGGAAGTTTTACAAAGGAAAGAGGCTCATTTTGCTCTTAGTTCTGAAAATTCAAGAGTATAAGCATCCACCTGGCTCTGGGAATGTTCTAGGTTGAATTGTTTTTACAAGAGGTTTTGGTGCCGAAGACTGAACCTAGGGCTTCCAGCTTGCTAGGAAAGAATTCTACCGCTGAGCCAGATCCCCAGCCCCCCTGGGGCATGTTCTTCAAGGGTTTACTGGAATTCTAGATTTTCTCTCTCTCTCTCTCTCTCTCTCTCTCTCTCTCTCTCTCTCTCTCTCTCTCTCTCTCTCTCTCCCATTCCTTCCGTTCCTGTTGTAGTCATGGTTTGCAAGGGAAACAATTTACTATAGGAAACATGAGTTATAAGATTATTTTATAATAGTCACCCAAAGGGTCAAATACAAAGGAGTGTAGGAGAACTGTTCACACACTAAAGACCCAAAGAATCCAGCTGAGAGCCTGGGGCGATCTCACAGCAATGTCCTGCACAAGTCCAGGTGAAGACCTATAGCTCATGATAAAGACTGCATGAGTCCAACTGGAGGCCAGAGCCCACAACGTCTCATGCAGGTCTGTTTCTCTGATCTGCACTGGGAAGACCCAAAGGTTAGTGGTGGAAACTGTGCGAGTGGGATGAAGGATCTGTGCCAGCAGGCTGAGGGACCTGCACCAGAGCTAGGAAGCAATGCTCAGTGACAACAATGTCCCAAGTTCTTCCAGTGATGAGGACAGCTAACTTCATATAGGGGAAGCCAACATGACAAGCTCCTCCAGGAGAACCAACAGCCCCTATCTTGTCCAGATCTCCCTTTTATGCACTGGCAACAACCCTCAGGTGGCTTCCACACCATGCTGCTTCAGTGTAGCTGGGTATTACATGTTGGTCACCTGCTGTCAATCCACCACACCTCCCTCCTCCTCCCTCTCCTCTGTCACTTGGAGATGAACAGGCTTCCTCCACCACATGCTCCACCATGGTATGTAATGTGCCACCACAGTCACAGAGTGACAGAGCCAAGCAGCCATGGACTAAAATTGTGAGCCAAAATAAATCTTCCTTTGTTTTAAGTTATTTCGAGTATTTTGTCATAGCAATTAGGAACTGTCTAACAGAGGATGACACTAAAGTCTCTATTAATCTATAAGATCGTCCTCTACCCTTACACTTTAATGAGTTAATTTTATTTTATAAAACTCAAGTTGTTGGTCCCATTGAGTTTCTCTTATTCTGGATTATTCTAATTAAATCTCGATTATTGTTCTTTATATTTTCTTTCAACTGGTAAACAAGATTGTAAGTTTGACCAGATTCCAAATCTGAATTCTTTTTTTTTTTTTGCAGTGAACCTTCATAGGCAGTGCTCTTACTACTTTCAGGAGTTTATAAGGTTGAGTAGGCTCTCTCTCTCTTTTTTTATAATAGTGGCTATTGATGACCATTACATAGGTTCATTAATCCACTAGCAACTGAAACTTGTTTTTTCTAACTCTATCACTTATTATTTGAGGTAGTTCTATAAAGATAAACCCTTTTGTAACCACCCAAATCTTGTTAACCTGGGGGGAAAGATAAGCTGCTGGTTATTTCCCTGTATTTACTGGTCTTAACAGGAAATTATCCAGCATCTTCCAATCTTCCAAAAGAGATTAAGAGATGGTTACTGTGGTTTTTATATGTTCACAAAATGGTGGATATAAAGTAATTGGTGTGCTTACACTTATTGCATATATCTATATCTATATCTATATCTATATCTATATCTATATGCTCAAATGGTCCTACACTTGAACAAAGTCTTTTTAAATTGGCTTCTAGATCCCTTTGACATGAAACTAGTAGTGTTTCATAATATTCTTGCTTTTGATATGATAAAATGTTCCCAAGTCATCTTGTACATATCTTTCCCCAGATCTAAAATTAGCCATTTCTCCAAGTTATTCTGGTCACTTTTGGTGTGCAGTGGTGTTTAGTGATGGAGGCCTAGGCAGGGGTCCTCAGCTACATACAACATTGGCCATTGTCACTGAAGGCCCCTCATTATTAACTGCATTATCTGTTATTACTAAATCTGTTCAGTGTAGGGAGGTAGGAAATATTTTTGTTTGCCTGTCTTGCCTCAGGATAAATCATCACTTCCAAATTAAATTCAAGACTCAGGGATTTTACTTGGTCTTTTTTTTTTTTTTTTAACAGGCTCAGCGCTGCCCTCAGGTTGAGGTTGTCATGCAGCATGTGGTGCCAAGTTTTGAACTGTGGTCTACTGCGCCTGCCTAAGCTTGCCTAAGCAGCTACTTTAGAACCTTTGGGACCAGGGAGATAGCTCAGTGGAGTAAGTGCTTGCCTGGCAAACACAAGGTCCTGAGTTTGATCCCTGGTACCACCAAAAAAATAATAATAGGAATATCTCACTGTCCCACTTGGTCTTTTTAAATAATATCTCTGCCTCCTTACATGCTGAATATGCCAGTTCTTAGCAGCACCATATAAAGACATATTTGTCTTATCCTAAATAAAAACACAATATGACCTTAAGGATAATGGAATCAAAATTATTGTGAAAAATATGATAACTGAGTCTAAGATTTTTTTCCTACCTATTCTCCACTGGAGTTATACAGTCATATTGTGAGTTTATGAGGATTAATTTCTATATGTGGTCACGTCGCTGACTGGATTATAGTTAGGGTTATTTCCTTTTGCATTCAACTTTTTAGAATTGCTTTTGGAAATTTAACTTTGCTTTGGAAGTCCATAGGCTGTTCACGTGGTTCAAAAGCTGTTATCTATAGAGCTTAAAAAATTTATTGCATATTCCCATCCCCACGTCTACTTTATTCCCTCCTTCTTCCTACAGAAGCTTGTTTTTGTAGTTTCTCTTTCATATTTTCATAAGCAAATACATTTGTACAGTGATCTTCACCTTTAGAATGTATTTTATATTGAAGACTTGTGGCAATGTGCTGTCAAGTGATCCGTCACTGCCGTTTCCCAGCAGTACAGGTCACCACTAGCTTTCTTAGAAATGAAGTAGTTTTAAATTAAGGTATGCGTGGCCTTTTCAGACATAATACTATTGCACACTTAGTAAACTGTGGTACTATATAGACACAATTTGGGGGGGGGCACTGGGGATTGAATCCAGGGCCTTTACACTGAGCTATAACTCCAATTCTTTTGTTTTTAGAAAAAAATTATTTATTTGGTACAGAATCTCACTAGGCAGCTCAAGCTCATAGCTTGGAGTTCCAGGATCTGCAGTTTCAGGGATCAAAACTAGGTCCTTGTACTTGCCAGACAGGTGCTTAGACTGCTGAGCTACCTCCATGCTCCCTAGCCACAGTTCTTATTTATTTGATTTTTTTTATGACAGTGTCAAGTTGTCATACTGCTCAGGCTGAGGCTGCACTTTCAGTCTTCCTGCCTTAGTCTCCCATAAGCATAACTTCTATGTGCACTCAGAAACCCCAAAATTCATGTGACTCACATTACTGTGACATTTGCTTTACTGTAGTGGCCTGGGACCAGATCTATAATATCCCAGTGCATGTCTGCACACATACCTACAAATACAAATGTGTCTGTGTGTGACATACACCCTGTGGGCTCATATGTTCCATTTTCTTAGATAAATGGTGGCCTATTATCTACATTTACCTTCATGTTGTTTTCATTTAATATATCCTGCCAATCATTTCATAACAGCATATAGAAATGTTCACCATCCTTTTTAAAATATTTCCATTTCCATTAAGCATCACCTCTCAGAGGTTCCACCATGTTTCCAAAGAGCCTCTGGCCAGTGACTGAAGCTTCCACACAAGTACCTTTGGGAATCCTCCAGATCTCAACATTGCACATCCCAACTAATGTGCAGTGTATTTAAAGGAGTATCAGAGCTAAACATGAAAGTGTTTATAGATGTTACTTAGAAATCTTTCCAAATAATAGAGTGGAGAAAGAAAGTGGAAAGCGTAAATGACACAGAATTGGCCATGAAATCCCTCACAGTTGAGAATAGACAATGGGACCATGGAGGCTCACTGCCCTGTGCCAGATCACTGTAAGTGTTCTAATCTCCTTCAAAATGAAAAAATCAAAGAGAAGAATTTTCTTTTTCTTTTTTTCTTCTTAGCAACATCAATAGGGAGGTGGGTCATGCCCACACACTGTGCTCTGTAGAACTATTGTGAGGACAATATGCAATGTGTCAACTTTTAAAAAAAGAAAGGGGAAAAGAAAAAAAAAAGTAATGTTTATTGAATGTGTTAATGTTTAATTGTTTGATAAATCTTATATACCTATATCTATTAATCTAAACTGATCTGATGATACAAATATGTAATATAACCGTTGTTAAATTTAAACAATAAAAATATTAAATCATGAAAAATAAATAAATAAAAAATAAATGTTTTAACAAAAAAGAAAAAAAAAAAGTAACCTTTTCAGATCCAGGCCATGCGCACTCTGCAGCAAAGCTGAGTGGCATACTATGCTTCCAAAATCCCAGTCTTCACGCGTCTCAGAGCAAAGGTTTCTAACAACAAAATTAAATAGACACTCCTTTTTTCACTATATTACTGGTAAAGCCTTTTATCAGGTGTTTGTATTTCTTAAGTGAGCCATGCTTTTTTGTTTTAAATACATTTCACCATTCACAACAAATTCCCATTTCATTTTTGAAGTTCACTAGCTTCTTCTTAACCCCTATTTAAAATGCTTCAGATTGGCAATTTGACTTTTTAAAAACACTGTGCTCTTCCCCATGACTTTTCACATTACTTTACCATTTCTGTAAGTTTTTGTTTTCCTCTGGTTCTCAAGTTTATAGAATCCCTTTTAAAGTTAGGCACTTCCATCCTGATATCTTCAAACTTTCTTCTCCAAATTGGGCCATTTACTTTTTAATTTGGTTGTATCATTGTAATGTTGAGTCTTGATTCTTCCTTTTCTTAAATATGAGGGCCCATGGAAATTTTTTTCCTTTCCTGCTTTCTGCTGTTTTATTAGGACCCTTCACTTGTTCCAGCAGTACAGATTCAAATAGTTTACAAAGAAAGGGCAGGTGAAAGTCAAAGTTTCTGAGGTTGTGCAAATTTGAGAAGATTTTATCTTTGTCTTCACACTTGATCAATAATTTGAGGGACACACAACTCCAGGTTCAGCCCGGCAGTGTCGCACATCTGTAACCTCAGCTACTCAGAAGCCTGAAGCATAAGGACCACAACTTCAGATTCATCCTGGGTATCTTAAGGAGATCTTGTCTCAAAATTAAAAAAAAAAAAAAAAAAAAAAGACAAAGCCTAAAGATGCAGTGGTAGAGCACTAATCATTAGAATAAATAAATCAATATGATCTCAAAATCATTTACCATTCAACCCTTTGAGGCACTACTTTATTTTCTTTTGATATATGGCACTGCTACCAGTATAAATCATATTATTTTACAGATTCTTTTCCCTCAGACACCCTTAAATTTTCCTTTTTCTCCTTGAATACCTCTTTTCCAGTAATATGTGTTGCACTCATCTGGCTCTGGATGAAGCAGTGATGCCATAACAAAAATAAAATAAAATTTATTAATTCCATCATAGGTTGCTCAAAATGCTTTATGTGTATCACTGTACAAAACAAGCTTGGGAAACAATGATTTCTCCCACTTCACAGAGGAGAAAATTGAAGCAGAGGGTGGAGATGTCTCAATGTCCGGCCCATCTCAATATATATATATATATATATATTTTTTTTTTTTTTGGTGTGGAACCAGGGATCGAATTTAGGACCTTGCACTTGCCAGGCAGGCACTTGTGCCCTTGAGCTATCTCCCTGGCCCCACTTCTTTATAATTTTATCCCCTCTATTATCCCACTTTCTCATCTTAGAATTTTAATTTTTGTCTCCTGACATGAATCTCCAGATGGCTTGTTATATTTTCATACCTCTGAAACTGCCATCAATGATTTCTCTCTTTTCTAACACTTTTTGGTTCTTCTTCTTCATAAATGACGTTATTTTAATTCAAAGTTATGTTGCTCTCTAATTTTTCTTTTTCTTATCTTTTCTTGTTCTCTTAATAAAAATAGTATTTATTAGCATACAATAATCTGTCAATGATGTCACTCAGAATTATTTTAAAAATTTGTCAGCTATTTCTCTTATTGATCTTCTTATTTATTTATTTTTCATTTTATATATTTGGTACATGGTCTCACTGTGCAGCTTGGACTTGTAGTAATCCTCCTGTTTTCAGCATCTCCAGCACTGGGATTGAAGGTGTGCGCCACCACGCCTGGACTCTGATGCAGCACTCCCTGGAGGCAGTGCCCGCACAGCATGTAGGAACAGGGATTGAACCCGGGTCCCTGTGCTTGCTAAAGCAGGTGACTAGTCCACTGAGCTATTTCACCAGCCCTTTGATTGATCTTTCTTAATTCTAACATCAGATTGACTTATCCTGAGAGTGACATGAGCAAGAGCAGGACTGTGCTCACCTCTCATAAAGCCACCCCTCTGAACAACCATCCATGCCTCAAAGCATCTCCCTAAGACCTCAGGAAAGCAAGCGAGAGGTCCTAGCACCAGGTGGAGCACAGAAATAAGACACAGTGAGAAGGATAGGAGGGATCTTGCCAAACAACTTTCCAAAGTGGCCTTGTAAATCCCACATTCCAGCCAGCAGTGCGGTAGAGTTACAGTTGTTCAGTATCCAGAGCAGCATTTCATAAAGTAAGTTTTTAAATTTTAAGTATTTTGATAGCAGTGTAGCAATGTTTCATCATGGATCTAGTTTGCATTTCTCTACCAACCAAGGGTAACAAGTAGCACTGCATATGTGAAGTGGTTGTTTAAACCTTTCTTTGGTTTTGATAATCACACTGTACATTACAGTTGGTTTTTGAGGACTCCATGTATTCTAGATCAGCAGTCCTTAAACCTTTTGGTACATAGGCCCAGTTCCTAGGAGACAGTTTTTCCAAGGACAAGGTAGGGTGTAAGTTGGGAGTAAAAAGGGATTCAGGGTGATTCAGTGGAGCTGGCAACCTAGACTCCTGGCACGCATCATCCACAACAGGGAGACTGGAGCTTCTACCTGTGAGGAGATGTGGCTACTAATCTACAGGAGGCAGCATTCGGGGAGCAGTTCATGCCTCGTGGAGGCACTGTGAACACAGGAATTCTGGCCTGTAG
The DNA here is from genome assembly GCA_004027025.1 of Myocastor coypus. NCBI lineage: Eukaryota > Metazoa > Chordata > Mammalia > Rodentia > Myocastoridae > Myocastor > Myocastor coypus. The sequence goes on from PVJA010008642.1 coordinate 42,451, forward strand.
CGCACTGTTTTCACCTCCTGCTGCACATTCAGTTCCTAACTGGCACAGGCCCATGGCCTAGGAACTGGGGACTCTCTCTCTTGATGCTTTTTGAACAATGTACTATATATTTTTCTTTCAAACATCTCTTGAAGAAGGTACTATTACTATACCCATGATAAAATCAAGTAAAATCTGACAGCCATCAAGTAGTAATAACTCTGGGATTTTAAATTTTTAAAAAAATTTTGATATTGGGGATCACACTCATGACCTTGTGTTCACCAGGCAGATGCTTATGTCACTGAGCTATCTCCTTGGCAACACTGGGATTTTAAACTAGGCATGGTACCCTGGTTCTAGAGCACTTGATCTAGGTCAGCTTCAGCATATGTCCTAGAAGGGGTCAGACAGGAACAACTTTAACTTTTGTGAATCACAAAGTCTCCAGTCAACTGCACAACTCTGAAACTCTAACTCAAGGACAATTTAAAACAGCACAAGAGAAAAGTATGTGTATGGTGATATTCAAATAAAACTGTGTACACTGAATTTTACATAATTTACCTATCATGAGTATTGTCAACCTTTAAACCATGAATCTATACTGCTTTTTATATGAAGTATTTATAATTTCCATTTATGTTTCCAAACACTTAAGTTTTAAATAATTTCTGGAAAATACTGGCTTGTCTTAAAATGATATTTCTTTTATAGGTTCTCAGACTATACATGATACACAATGGTAAGTAGATTCTAGATAAATAGGGTTAAAATGATTTTTTAAATTTTATTAATTTTAATGAGAAAGAAATAACAATAAGACAGCTGCAAAACAGGTTAGTAGGACAGCCACAATAATTAATACATTGCATATTGCTGTCTTCATAGTAGTTGTTCAGAGTACAAGATGCAGACATGATAACTTTTCTAAACACCATTAGTATAAATCTTTCTTCTCATTGAACTAAGAGAAAGTAGCTGTGTATATAGTCCAATAGTCCATAAAAGTAGTGGGTTATCAGTAGAACTGACAATGTTGGAAGCTGTTGACTTAAGACTTTTACAGCTCAACATATTAATGTGGCTTTACTTTTTATACTTTGTGGTCAGACTTTTCTATTGAAGGGGTTAGACTGATTGCAAATAAAGAAATTGAATTGACATATGGGCAAAAGTACACAGTCTGTGTTTCAGTGTTTCCTAACTCTCTTCTCATAATAATGACCAAATATCTTCTCCATTGTGGTTGTTTTTTTGTATGCCATAGCTATTGTCCTCCATAATAATAGATTTAGTGATGTCATGTATATTTGTCTTTCCCCTGTCAGGTGTCCATGTTAAATCACCTGGAACAGTTGCTTGCCAGGTTTGTCACTATGTTCCTTCAGTTCATTATTCAAACATTAATTGCGGATTCCTTATAACAAGCACTGAAGATTTGATGGCTAGTAAGTCACATTGCCTGCCTCCAGGAACCTTAGAATCTAGGAGAGATGTCAGCAAAACAGAGCAGCAAAAGAGAGAGTGCTATTAATGTTGCAAAAGAAGCTCATATGAGGTCACGGAAATGTTTAGAAGCATCCTACTTTAGGGGAATAGCAGTCCATTAAAATATCCCTGACCTTGAGCCTTGTATGTTGGTATTATAAGTCATAATCTCAGAAAGACAGAGGTGGAAAATTTCCAAAACTGTTTTTGGAGTCACCTATTTACTGCCTAGGTCCTTTCTTTGCAACTTAGCAACTTTCAGATATAAAAAGCTGAAATACTACTTCTGGCTCTGATCCCTTTCATTTTGTGCAGGAAATCCACACAGATGTCAGAGAAACATTTTGGTTTCTTCGAGCTATATCACCCTCAAGCAGGTAAGCAAGATCAGCAGCAGCTCTACGGGCCCAGTGAGGTGCCACCCACATCCAGGTCCTTCTCTGGGAGCATAGCAGCGCCCTCCTGGCAGGTCGACACAGCACATCAGCATATGGCCTCGGGTCTTCTTCCCGCAAGTGTTTTTCCATTACCTGCCATTGCTTGAGATTCTTTCTCTGTCTGCATTACCACACGACATGGCTCCCTGTTTTCATTGTTCATTCTATGCTCTTGGTCAGACTTTGTCCATTTCTTTTGGGTAGACTGTGTTTATCCATGCTGAGAATGCTGTTATCTGTGGCCTATAACTAGCATTGAAGGCCAAGGCATCTGACTCAGTGATTGTGTAGCCAGAGCAGAGAGGGGAGAGGGCATGAAAAGCAACAAGCTGCCCTGAGCTGCTCAGTTGAGAAAGGCAAAACAGCTGGGAGATTGCTGGAGAAGGGTTTCCAGTCCTGGGCTTGGGGCATGCGCCTTTCTGCCGTGATCTTGATTTTTATCATCCCAATTATAAAATTGTGTGTGTATGTTTTGGGGGTTTTGCTGTTGTTGTGAGGTACCAGGGATTGAACTCAGGACCTTGTACTTGCCTGGCAAGTGCTTATTCTACTGAGCTATCTCCACTGGCCCTGTGTGCATGTTTTGCATATTGATTGCACCTGACCTCTGAGCAGCTGGTGAACATGGCCACTTCTGTCTGTGGACCTCACCCACTGATTCCAGAAATCCTCTTGCAAGGTAACCTTCTCTTTCTGGAGCAATCCTCCAAGACAGAAACTGTCCCATAGTGGAATAAACCTGATAAAAATTCCCTTGTTCTTTGTACTAAAAAATAATTTTTGCATCACATTCTGTCCATCTAGACATCATTAATATTGTCAGCCACTCCCTTAAATGGCTTTTAATGTCTAAATAATTACTCCCTGTGACCATAGTGCCACATGATATCACTCCCCTCCTGATTTACATTTCCTAGATAACAGACAGCTTGAGAATTACAGAAGCCTTTGTGAGAGTTTGGAAAGCCTAACACTCACTTGCCCCACTCCCCACCTCAATCAGATTGCATCCCCTCCCCTAAATCTGTCACTGAACTGCACAAGTTTCCCCTACTCAGTAACTCTTTTACTTCTGAAAGTTACACCATCTTTGGTTATGTCTATAACAGGCTCCACATCCTGACGAACCACTGGAAACAATGTTGAAAATGAAGACATTTCAGCGATTGCTTATTGTGGGTGTATATCCTTGGGTAGAAGCTTGACATTTCGCGTGAGTGTGTGGGAAGGACTGGCCAGCTCCACCCCATATGTTAATCACATTTCCCCTGTGGAAGCTCACCTCTCCAAAGACACATATGGCGGCATAATGTCTGGGGCCAACGAGGTTTCTCTGGTTTTCCTCCTGGATTTGTCTTCCTGGTTACCGTCTCACACATTTTCTTCTGTCACTCCGACCTGGATGAGCAAAAATCCTTTTCGTGGAAACAGGCAAAAATCCAATTAAGCTATTGGTTTCTTGAAACATTCCTGCTATTGGTGTTTTTTGGCCTCTCTTTATATATTTTGTATTTAATTTCCTCTTTCCCTGCCTACTCAGTTTCTCCTTTTTGCTGTCCTTGTAACCAGCTCAAGGGTCCCTCCTTCTAGTTCCAGAGTCTGCTTGGCCTTGCCTAGGTTTGGTCTTTGTCTACACAATACCAGACATCTGGAAACACAAGCAAAAACATGCTGTCAAATACCCAGATGTTTCCAAACATCTGGGTACTTGGACACCTCACAGCAGTAACAGCTGGATAATGGAATTAGTTTTTCACTTCTCAGTCATCACTTGACATCAGATGGACAGAGGCTGATCAGCCACAATCTAAGCGGGGCCCATTATCTGCTGGCAGTCCTTTCTTTCCCCTCACGTGGGGGAATTATGTCTGTCAATCATTTTATTGCCAAAGAAAGGGAGAAGACACGCGCCTCTCTTGGACAAGTAGTGCATCATCACTCTGTTCCTCAGCTCTTTTCTTAGTGAAAGCGCTACTAGGAACAGACAATTTCTTTAACCTCTCCTACCCCAGAGGCAGAGGAAATCTTGCTTCTTATTAGAGGAGCTCTCTGCTGTGAGACGGCTCCCAGCGCGCGCGCGCACACAGACACACACACACACACACACACACACACACACACACCCGCACCACGCACTTACCGGAGAAAGCAAAACGAGGCCAATTTATTATTCCTGTCCACCGTTTCCCGCAGAGGACAGCATTAGCTGTTTGTATTTTTCTCAGTAGCTTAGAATAACACTGTCGTGCCCCACGGGACCTTGTGGAGCGACACAGTCCCCCGAGACCGCCCAGACAGCAGCACAGCGTTTGTCGCAGTCGCGCCTTGTCGCTGCCCCCCCAAAGCACCTTCCCCGCTGCAGCCAGACGGCGCCGGGCGTCACCGGCTTAGTCCACCGGGCTGGAGGCGGCGTCCGCGGAGGAGGTGCGGCCTGGTGCACCCCGGCCTGGCGGGATCGCGCCAGTGCGTGGGGTCCCCACGGGCACCCCGTCGTGAGCGTGAGCCTGAGCCAGAGCCGCGCGGTTGCTGCAGGCTCCAGGGCGAAAGGAAGCGATCTAGCAGTTCTGCGGTCCGCAGAGTAGGGACACGGACTCCTAAATCGTGCAATCAGGAGAAAGATCGGTCAGCTTAAGGGAAGCCAGGCCAGCGTGGCCGGGCCAGGGCGAAAGCGAGGTCTCTGGCGGGGCCGAGGGCCGGGGTGGGGGCGGGCGGCGTCCCGGCTAGGAGGAGCGCGCGGCGGGCTCTTTCCAGTCCCCATGGCCGTGCCCCTCCCCTTCGCCCATCAGGGCTCCGGCCCCCTCTTCCTCCCTCCCTTCCTCCCTCGTCTCTCCTCTTTCTCCCAGAGGAGGCGACAGACGGGCCCGTAATTTGGTTCCATTCGCTCGACTGGAGCAACACCTGCCCCCCTCCCCTGGGACCCGAGGGTCTCATCCCAAACACACAAGATGCCAAAGACAAATCCGGGCCCGCAGGCAAACAGGACGAAGATGGAGAGGCCCAGGCCTAGGCCTGCAAGTGCACAGCCCGCCCTGCGGGCCTCAGGAAGGCACCGTGTGGCCCAAGAAGTTCAGCTAGAATCTGCGCCTGCCCCAAACTGTGATTTTTAAGTTTTCCTTGTTTAAGGGGGAAAAAAAAATTCGCTCACTATTTCTGCAATAAGAAATATTTGCTCGTCCAAAGCACACAACAGATATACAGATTTTCATCATCTGGATGTCAGGCCTTGAAGGCCCACACAGGACCTCCCTAACCTGAACAGCACTCCTGTGTGTTTCTATGTAAGTAAGAGCGTGCAGGACGCTACCCACTGAGCTTCCTGTGTGTCCTAAAGTCTAAGCGTGGTAAGAGTCGGCATCGCTGGTCATTTGTCCTCCCAAGCCCCATCCACTGTCCTCAGTCTCACAAGTCCGAGGACCAGGCTGAATTCTAGACAGCTCCAGAGGAAGTTGCATCCTTCAATTATTGCTGTCTCTTGCCTGTTTGTTCCCACAAAATTAAAAAGGGGGACTTTGTTCATTTTTCTCAAAATAAAAACTTTTGAATTTTTTTGCTCTTCACTTTCAGGGTCCACTTACATGAATTCTTACATTGCCCAGAGCAATGTGCTCTGGGCACGCTGCTTTCTCCTCCCTGTGTGGGGAGATGGTCCATAATTTAGGAATTAATGGCTCCTGCCTCACTGAGTGTGGAGAGGACAGAGAGAACTAATAAGGGGTGTGCCTGGCGGGGTTGGGGTGGTGCCTGTGTTGCTGCAGATCTTATTAGTCCCCAGGGGAGGATGTGGGGGTTCCTGAGAATGGAGCATAGTATCAGGATGGTGTCAAAGTCTTTGATGTGGGACTGCCCTGCAGAGCATGGGATTGTGACCCTCAGTGTCAGTGGTCCTTTTGGAGCAATAGCAAGGGTGACTCAGAGATAGCAAGTGTGACACAGGAGCCTGGTGAGCCAAAGGCCCATGCAGGAGACATAGCTGTCAAGGACACTGGGGCATCCACATCCCAGGCTGCTGCTATCAAGGCACGGAGCCCTTCTCCTAAGGCCCCAGAGCACCTCCTGCTCTGGGTCACCACTGGCTGCCCAGTGATCAAGGCCTAAGAAACTCTACCTGAGGGTTGTTTCTTTGGAGTCACTAAAGGCTGCCTGAAGCAGGCCCTGGCAGCGTGCTCACTCCACTAAGCTGTAGTGATCCCTGACTTTTTGTTATTCACCCTGCTCTTCCTAGCAAGGCACCATCTCAGGAGCTGCTCTGCTGGGTGGCTGTGGCCTGGTCTCTGTGCTGAGAAATGTTATTCAGATTTTCCACCGAGGGCGGCAGTGGGGGCCAGGGACTCAATTCCCGTACATGTGTGAGAGAAAGTGTCAAAGTTAGCCAGCAGGGATGAGGACCTTAAAAGTACACCAACAAGAGGACCCAGATGGTTGCCAAAGGAGTCAGAAAGACAAATTAAAGCTACTGTGAAGATGTTCAGGAAGTGATGTCAGTGGCTCGCTGTGATGATTCTCTCTGTTATGTTAAAAGTGAAGCCTGTCTTCAGGGATACATATTATGGCTTCTATGGGCAAAATGATGCTGTGTTTGGATTTGCTTCAAAAAGCAAATGGTTGTTTTAACCTACCATTATTTAGGTCTTATAACTTGACACAGCAAACGTTGGGCATAGAATCTCCAAAGGCACATAGACCCACTCTTTTTTTTTTTTGGTTGAACACATTCCTACTAGATAATGAGTTCCCAGACAGATGACTTGCAAAGAGCAGAGACATAAGGGCAGGGCACATTCCTGTCCCTTGTAAACAGCTGTTTATGACAGCTAAATCTAATGTACATGGGTATAGTTGTTGTTTTAGAAATTTTCATTTCACTTCTAAGTGTTCAGTGTACATTTGTTGGATTGAATATTAGTTTTTCTGGTTCCCCTATTCAGAATTGTTTTGGTCCTAATTCAGAAATGATCTTATGAATGATAACTTACTGTGATGCTTTTATTTGAAAAAAAAAACCCTTTAGGTTTTTCAAGTGAAATTTTCCATGTAAGATACTTTCATGCTGTTAGAATATGTACTACATGCTAATATATTGCTCTTCAAACTATTAAGAGTGACGCTAGATGTGGTAGGACATGCTTATGATGCTGGCCCTGCAGGATAGTTTGAGGAAGCATAAGACTGTAAAAGAAGTGTAGTCCTCAGTGAGAGTGGACTTGGACAGGCTAGAACGCATTTCACTGTTGTCTTGGCTTTGTGCATGCTTTAAGTGTATGATGACTGAGGTTTTCTCCTCCCAGGACCCAGAGACTCACCCCTGCACAAAGGCATTGCCCCGCCCCCATCCATCTCTTGCCCACATCAGTGGTGATCCATGCCCCAGCATCACTCCAGACTAGAGTCTGCCCAGCAGCCCCCTCGCCCCGCGCACTTGGGTTCCTCTCCACACCTCCTTCCTCTCTCCTCAGTCAGCTCGTCCTTGCCCACTTCGCTCGCCACCATGCTGCCCTCCCTGGCTATTACCTTTGCACTGTCCCTGAACTTTTGTCCCTCATTCTCTGATGGTCTCTGGGCAGTAGCTGAAGTGGGGAGAAGACTAACCAGGCAGAGAACTGATCAGCACATGTGGCTCTGTCTACTGGATCGTGTGGCTTTGTCCATGTGGCTTTCTGGGGAGCACAGTGCCTGGGCTAAATTTCTGGGCAGCAGAGGTAGAGAAAGTACAGGAAATGTGGTTCTAGGTCTGTCTGAGAAAAGCGGGCAGGCAAAGGACAAGGTTGGGCCAGTTGGGAAGAGTGGATGGTCTGTACGGATTGTCTTGGTCACATGAGCCTCAGGACACATTAAAAGACCATGAGAAGAAAGGGCAAAGCCAGTGGCGGCCACTGCCAATGCTGCCCAGGCCACCTCCTTGAGCAGGCCTTCTCCTCCAGGCACACCTAAAACACTATTCACCACCAGCGCCTCCCACTGCTGCTATATCCTCACTCTTTCATTTCTCTTCATAACATTTTTCTAAAATTAAGTATTGGCTACGTATGGTCAATGACTTTGGTCTACAGGTGTGACATTGTTTTGTGGTCCTGTTTTTAGCATCTGGAATATTGCTTGGCACACAGTAGCTAGGTCCTCAATAAAGAAAAAGTAATAAAAACAGTTAAGTATAAGCATGAATGGCACTATCATTATTCAGAGAACTTTCTCACTCTCACCTATGGCTGTACAATGACAGGGTCTATGATACCTTCAAGGGATAACTCAGTCACTTTCTGGTCTACCAGCATGTAGCGGTGCTTCATTGTTCTCTGGAGGGTGTTTGACTGCTTTAGATTTGAAATGACATGGCAAAACCTCCTGGGATCGTATGGACTGTGGATCCAGGAAGGGATGAGGCCAGGCCCCATGGGCAAAGGACTTTTATCCAGGGAGGTGAATGGGAAAATTATGTAGGTCAGCTGGAGATTGGGCCCCTCCTTCGGGAAAAAGAGACCCTCAGAAGGTTTCCAGAATTAGATACTGATGTCATTTCCTTGACACAGGTGCAGGAACAAGTTTCCATCATTTAATAGGTGCTGTGAGGTCTGAAAGTAATCATCTCCCTCTATTATCCACAGCTGAGGTATTCTACAGATATGCAGGGACACAGGTAGTGTGGGTCTTTGCAGGTCAGAGAAAAACTGAGTCTTGCTATGGTTACCAAGGCATGGTCCAGATACAAGGTACTCTTATAGGTGGGGAATGCTTTCCTACTAAGCATCTCCATATAAAGAGAATGAAACTCCATTTTCTAGGTCTTTGTGAACCTGACTATAAGAAGTTGAGAGAAAAGTGAACAGTGTTCATAATCTCACAGATTGTTCAGAAACTCAAGCATCCATACAATTACATTTCTATACTAAAACTAGAGATTTGGCATGGTATAGGCTCATAATTCAGAATATCCTATATATGTGTGTGTACATCGAGGCACAATAGTTTTTCTTCATATATATATATATATATATATATATATATATATATAAATATATATATATATATATATTTTTTTTTTTTTGGTCTTTTTGAGACAGGGTCTTGCTATGCAGTTGAGGCTGACCTTGAGCTCACTTTTGTAGCCCAGGCTGTTCTCGAACTCACACCAATCCTCCTGCCTCAGCCTCCCAAGTGCTGGGATTACAGGCGTGCACCACCACGCCCGGCCTGTATTTTCTTATAGACAGAGTATCTCACATTTTTATGCTAGCAGTGATGGTCTTTTTGTTGTTGTTGTTTTTAATGTGTTTGGTACAAGGTCTCACTCCACAGCTCAGACTCCTAGTTATCCTCCTGTTTTCAGCTTTCCCAGTGCTGGGATTACAAGCATGTACCACCATGGCCAGTCTGGTCTTGGTGGCTAGCTCAGCTCACCCTTGAGTGGGGCCAGAGCAGCATGTGGGTAGGTGTACGTTTCTATAGGCAAGCTCTTTATAGCTCCAGGTTAGTCCAAGCCTTTTTATTTGTTGTTGTTGTTTGCGAGTGTCACGTCCTGAACCTGTATACTGATTGGATGCTTCAGTACTGCAAGCATACACTGTACTTTGTTCTTAATAACTGCCCTGAGGGAGAGTGTCATAGTAAGTCTTCTCACTGCCAGTAGAGCAGCTATATGATTTAACACAGGTCTACTCTTGGGCCTGACTCTTAACTTTGATTTGAAAAGCATGGTCAGAGAGTTATAAAGTTTTCTTTTAGAGTGGAGGAATCTATGATTCAACTAAGTTTTTTTTTTTGTTGTTGTTGTTTACTGCTTTTCCTCATTATGGATGACACAAGGTGTGTCATCAGCGGGTATTTAAAGACTGAATAATGTCCCAGTTGAGAAGAATGCTTAGAAGCTCAATTCAAGAATGTGTCAGTGTTAGGGTTTGGTTTGATTTGGTTTTACTAGTTCTCTTTTAAGGAATTTAGTCCCTTAAGCTATTTCACGCTCAGCCAGAAGGTTCATTACTTTTAGACAGATACTTAAAGGAAAGGACTTCATTTGATACCTTTATTTATATGCAAAACAGTGCACCATTCATGAGATATGAAAAACTTGTCAGATAGAAACCAGATTATATCTATTTTCACTACAAAATATTGCATTATATAAAGCAACAGAGACACACACACAAAAAAAAACCCTGAAAAAGACTAAAATCTTTGGATAGCAGATGTGGGTTGTTTTTTTTTTTTTTTTTTTTTTTTTCCTTGTCTCTAAAATATACTCCTTGCTTAACAGTTTCATAGCTGAGAACATGAAACATTTTCAGGTCATAGACTTTTCTTTTTGGTTGTCACAGAGGAAAGTAGTTCTGAATTCTTTTTTCTTTTGTTTTTTAGGAAAATAACTTAATTTCCTAAAATCATCCCACTCACAAACATCACACACACACACACAAAGAAGCTACTCTCCTTATAAACAATTTGTAAAGTACTTTTCAGACGTAACTACAGATAAGAATAACAACACTTATTTGATAAAAAACTATAATAGGGAAGTGCTAGCGTTGCTGATCTCACAACAAAAGAACCTTTCAAGAACAGACATCTTAATATATAAAATATGTTTAGAAACGGAGAAGTGGGAAATTTCTTATACAAGTGCAATATAATTAGAGCAAAAAGAAAGACCACAATATAATCTCAACAAACACATAAAAATTTAGACATAATTATTTCACAGGAAAAAGTGTAAACACTTGACTATAAATAAATTGGCACAGAGTATCCAAAGTAAAATTATCACCACTCTGAAAAATAAATGTCTTGAAAAAAATACTCTACTCCTTCTAACATAAATAAAAATAGGTCGTCTTCTTCTAACTGCACCTATGGGTCCACATGTTTAAGGTCACAAATAGATGTTTTTGGATATATAAAGGGGCACTTCACCTGAAAGAGCAATCAGATATTAAATTTTCCACTTAAATATATATTTTTTTTCTGTCTAGATCAGTGTCCTACCTTGGCGTTAAAATCTCACCCAGCTCAAATCCTCCCACAGTGTGGCTATTTTCAATGTATTTTTTAAACCTTACCAAGTATTTCAGGTTTATTTTGTTTGGCCTTTAATATATAATCTTTCCTTTGATCAAGAAACAGAAAGTTTCCTATTCCATCATTCTGTGCCTTAATCTCCGGAAGGGAATTCTTCCTCTTCCCTTTTCCAGTGTTTAATGATGTGTCAATTAGAAAAATTCCAGATAGTCTCAAGTTGGGAATCCACTCTGAAGCTTCTGCCCTCGTTCTTTCAAAAATGAGGATCTGCGGGAGATAAATACAGGAAAACACAGACTCCAGCGGGTTAAAACAGTAACCCTTGCGGGGTTTCTAATACACGGTGGGGGCACCCGGGCGGCTCGGTTGGGTGCCCCCGGAAGGCTCTTTTGGCCTAGCAAGCGCCCCTCCTCGAGTCCCTGGGATCCAGGCCAACTCCACTCCCGGCCTCTGAAACCCGTCCCTGTCGCCCCGCCGACCAGAGAGCTCTGTCGGGGCCCCGGCGTCTCCGGGCGGCCGTCCCGGTGGCCACCGCCGCCCCGACCGCGTCCCCAGCAGCCGCGGGGCGCAGGGGATCTGGACCCCGCGCGGCGCCCCGCCCCGGCCGCCCCGCCTACACGTCCAGGACGTGGTTGAGATAGGAGATGTAGCAGATGGCCAGGCGCAAGATCTCGATCTTGGAGAGCTTCTTGTCCGGCGGCAGCGTGGGCAGCAGCTTGCGCAGCTCGGCGAAGGCCAGGTTGAAGGCCTCGACGCGGATGCGCTCGCGCGTGGCGTGCGCCGAGCGGTATTTGGCCGTGGCGCGCCGGCGGCGCCGCTTCTCCTCGCGGCTCAGCTGCTGCGGGTGCGGGTAGAGCGCGGCGCGGCTGCCGCCCTTGCCGTCCGCCTCGGCGTCCTCCACCGGCTCCAGGTCCGACACGCTGCCCAGGACCTTGGCCTCCGCGCCGCCCAGCGACTCCGGGTCCGAGTGCGCCGAGCTGGGGTGGTCGGAGTCGGCGGCTTGGTCCGGACTCAGCATCATTTTGGAGGCTGAGAGGGAATCACAAAATCGGTCAATAAATAGTGCCGGGTCCCCTTTGCTGCCCGGCTGCTCGGCGGGGGCCTGCGGCTCACCCCGCGGCCTGCGTCCCGCGTCCCCCACAGCTTCTGCCTGCGGCAGAGCAGGACAGGCGATGACCCTGGGCCTGGGGACCCGGTGCTCCTGCAGCGAAACGCACGCGCGCCCTCCGCTGCCCACCCCGTCCCTTTCCTAGACAGATGAAGGCATCCAGAAAGCGAAGGCAGAATACAATGGAGCTCGGGGAGACGCCTGCGCTCCCGGCCCTTGGCCTGGGCTGAACGCCCGCGGAGCCAGGGCGCCCTCGGGCCAGACCGGTCCATCCTCTAGCGGCGGCGGCCGGTGGGAGGTTTCCTTGGCCTCCTTGCTGTTCTCCGAAATAATGACTGAACAAACGTGTCGTCGCTTTTCAAAAGAAAACTGACTCTGGTGCCCTCGTAAGCCCCGGAATACCATCTGTCACGCACACACGCCTCGGGGACCCAGGGATGCGGAGACGGGGATGCACAATGCCAGCCTGCCTACCGCTCACACCCCGTCGCTGGCGCCGCGGGGTTCTGGCGTGTGCTGAGGCCCTGCAGTAAAGTTGGGGAGCCCTCGAACCAGCGCGCGGCTGTCGCCGGAGGCCTCACCAGGGCCCGTGCCTGTGCCCGCTTTCCCCTGGCCATCGCTTTCTGCAAAGGTCCCCTCGCCAGCTGCTCCCGCTCTCCTATTGCGCGCTTTCTGGGAGGGCGCCTCTTGGAAACGCAGGGCTTAGAGGGCATTCAAGAAAGGGCCGAGGCAGAGGAGAGGCACTGGCCAGGCTGCGAGCCCCGGAAGGCACCGGGAGACTGGAACCCTTGGCCTGGCACTGGAGAGGCCCGCGTAGGAGACTTGGGCCGTAAGTGCGTTTGCTCCTGGAGAAACAAAAGCGGGGCAGGCGAGCCTGGGATCAGGCTCTAGCATCACTTCGGAGCAAACTGGGCTGCAAAACAGCCTTCCTTTCGTGCAAGAAAAACGGATCCTTTAAGGCGAAAAGAAGCAAACGCTTCAAGTGAACTACGTGTGACTCCCCATGGGCTTTTTCTCCGGTATACTTAGAAGTGAACCAACGTACACCTACACCGTCGGCTTGAAATGGAAGGAGATATAGAAGAGAAATGGAAAATCACAAAAAGCCACAACATATAACAGTTCGCACAAAACTTCCTGGGTTTCCCTCCAGGCATGTTAAATTCTCTTCGAGGTATCTTTAAAAACATTCACAAATGGCATGTTGTGTATACGTTTTATTTCTTTAACTATGGGCTGAAATGAATCTATAAGTGTAACATAAATCAACTTAGTTTCAAGCTGAACAAATAATTTAAGGGAATCTTACCTTACAAAAGCCCTTTCGACAATCTTTTCTCCAATCTTTTAGAGTTAAAATCCCAGGGAATAGAGAGGGGAAATTTCCAGAAAAAAAATATTAAAAGCGGCAATTGTTTATTACATTCAAAAATGAAAAAGCAGCTGTCATCTTGCCGGTGCCCACAGAGAGGTATGGAATCTCAGAATGAGGACGATATGACTGATTATTCACTTAGCTGTTAGATCAAAAATGTCTTTTCCTTTTAATTGTTCTCGAACATTTTGAAAAATTTGTTGTTGTTGTTGTTTTTTTAAGACGTGTTGAAAAGTCTCCTGCTTTTTTCCCTCCTCTCGTGGCTCTATAAATAACAAAAGAGATGCAGAGATAAACACAATCACATCAGAGAGCTGATTCCTCCACTTTCTAATAGCGGAATAATCAATAAGAAAGATGGTTAAGATAAGATTCAGCTCCTGGAGGATTCCCTTCCTCCCTTAATAGGGCTGAAGAGAAACGGAGAAGTGCAGGACAGGGATGCAATGTTGCTCAGAAGTGATTTTTTTTTTCCCGAGATAAGGCTTTGTTCAGCTGAAGTCTCCCCAGCTCCCGGAAACACAATACTGTAACTCGGAGCTAAGGTCGCCTCTTCTTGGCCCCTCATTTACTTGTATGTTTTATAAACAGGCACCTGTTTTCCAGCCTCAAAGTCTTTAAAGATCTGCTCTCACCTCCCACCCCACCCCTCTCTTTTTACCTTGTAGCAAAATATGTACAGTCAGTGGCTTGGAGATGCTTGGAGAAAGGTTGGTGAAAAGTGAACGTCTCCTGGAGTAATAGTGACAGGGAAGCAGAGAAAGACTGGAAGAGGGTGGGAGAGCCAGGGCATAGATGGAGGGCTGTGTGTGGCTTCTTGGCTCTCCTGATACCAATTGATTCAGCCTGGAGATGGTGGAAGAGATAAAGGCTTAAGAAGGGGGATGGAATTTTTTCCCTTCTAAATTGATATTTAATGGGAAATCCTATTGGACAGAAACCTGGACATGAGTCACTTAATTGGACTTGACATCTGTCACAGTGTGGGAGTTCTCACAGCCCAAATATTTTAGTAGATCAGATTCCCACTGAATCTGTGCCATAAAATATAACAGTTGAAAGCAGTCCATGATAAAATTCATAGCTTCTAAACAGTCTGTAGACACAATCAGGCTATTTCTTGTTTTCAGATTATTGATGCAATATTTAAATGCCAATATATAATACATTGTCTATGGAAAAAAATTTCCCTGTCATATTATAAAACCAGCATCTTTGCTTCATATTTAGGAAAACATTTATGTCTAGCACATAGGAATAAATATTGGACACATGCTGCAATGTAAAGTATTTAGACATGCAGCTCTGCTAGAGGTCATTTACATTTTAAAATATATTTCACCAAGGTTCATCAATCATATTGATATTTTTGAGAAATATCCCATTATGAGAATAATTTATCAACAGATCATTTCTTACAAGACATTTTTCAAAAGAATAATTAAATTCATTGGTGGAATCAGGAACAGAGCCCAAGTATTCAGGGGCCATTAAAGGAGACAATTTTACTTTTCTGATTATGTTTGTTTTTCTCTTCGCTATTCATTCATTCAACTTAAAATCTGACAGGCTACATGTGTTAATTACTGCAATTCCTCCTAGCCCATCTTAACATGTGAATACATTTAGTTATGTGGTGGTGCGTTGGGCTAAGATGCAAGCATGCACAATTCTCTGGTGTATTCTGACACACAACGTTGGCACCAGTACATACTGTCTATAGTTTATATAGTCTCATAGCCCCTGCATTTCTATATGCTTTATAACAAAAAGGAACCTTGAATTTGGTTATTTTGCCACTTCAGAGAAATATGGTTAGTCGCCACCAATTGCTGTCAGTTACCTATCAATTACGCTGTTCATTATTTGTGACCGTTTTAGCTTTTTTCATTGAACAAGTTTAGACAAGAGTGTGGCAGCCTTATTAGCTGACTCTCTAACCCCTAAGAGAACATTTATAGGAGAATTTCCTGGCTTTACTATTTCGTGAACATTTTAGCCTTTTTTCATTGGTCAGTCTTAAATGAAATAATGTTATCGCCTTACTCCCCTCTTCTCCAACCCCCAAACTATATTTATAGAAAAGTTTTCCACCTTCCAGCTTTATGAGCTCCGTCTACCCCGAGAATGACCTTTTGCAGTCCTCATGGTGCTGCAACACTTGCACACATTTTCCTCCTATGCAAGACTTAGACCAGAATAGGACTGAGGTGGGAGGGAGGAGAGAGTGCCCTGCAAGGAAATAGAACACCCCAAACTGCTCAGCCTGGCCCCTGTTGAGCCCCAACACGAAAGTATATTTCAGTTACTCCTAGGACAGTTACATGGAGGTAGAGCCATACTTACATAGGTGGCAATAGGAACAGTTGAGAGGACAAACTCCCTAAAATGATAAAGATAAAGGGAGACTAGAGGTTTCCTGGTGTGGCCAGGAGCAGACAACAGGAAGCACTCACACTGGAAATGCGCACCCAGAGGTACACCCTCAGACACCTGTGCCCCCTCACCCCTCCATACTCACAGAATCTGGAGGGCTCTAGCCATCTGCTACACATTCAGACTGATGAATTGAAAACCTGGAGAGATCTAATCAGCTTAGCTCTGGAGAGGACAGCTACTATGGCAGGAAGGAACCAGTGTTGGAGAATAGGTGGGAAGGAACAGGTGTATCAGGGCCAGCCCAATTTTGCTGTGGTGTCTGCAAATCCAGACAAACTCTCTTTTCTATCTGACTTACACATTCCAAACTGACAGCTACGTACTCCACAAGTAAGTCCAGGTAGGCACTTGTTCAGGTCCATACACAGCCATGCCTAGACACACCATATGGGGCACTGACCTGGACTCACACACGTGTTCTTTCTCCCAGACAAGCCACCCTCTCTCCTGCCACCCTTGCCTTTTCTAAGACCTCCCTGGCACAAATGGTGCCTCCACAACCCACCCTCTCCCATATGCCTTCAAGACCATATTGTGATTTGTGATTGTGGGTTTCCATGTCTGTCTCTCACTCAGCTGTGATGCTTTGACAAAAAGTCTATAGCTTCTATCCCCAATTATGATGTCTGAGTTTGTCATATAAGTACTCAGTTCCTTTGTGTTGAGTGACTCTCTACACCAGAGGTACCCAGAACATTTGTAATAAAGACATGCTTCAACAAATGATACCCATAGTTATTTTTGGATGTGTTTTCTCTCCTATAAAAATGATGATAATAATAATGACTTCTCACCAAAAGCATGCTTTGAGACTGTAAAAGTATTTGACAAAATACTAAGCATCAAACAAAATAAGATATCATGACATATAGGAATTGTGTTAAATAATATTATTAAATCAACGCAGTGGTGACAAGTAGTAATTTAAAAAGCTAGACTTCCTGGCTTCCTTTCTTTTGCTTACTGCCTGGATGAGATTAGTCTAGCTATATATTACTTAGCTTTTCTGGACCTCGGTTTTCTTTTTTTTTTTTTTTTTATTTCTTGTTTCAGAACTTTTATTTGTTTATTCACTCATTTTTATGGCCGGCTCAGCCCACCCCGAGGGCAGGGCTGGCGCAGCATGTGGTGCCGGGGATCGAACCACGGTCCCTAAAGCCGCCCAAGCTTTCCCAAGTAGGCGCTTTAGACCACTGAGCCATTCCGCCAGGCCCCATGGACCTCGGTTTTCTAATGTGTAAAATGAGAATAATAAAAGCATGGTATATGAACAAAGAATATAAGATGGCTTATATGGAACATTTAAGTAAATGTCTAGAAATCATAACTGTTGGCTACAAATACTGAATATTGTTGTTATTCAATACAAATGATACTCAGAAGCTGATATATGCTTACAAAGAAAGAGAAACATATCCAAATATACCCATCTACTCACCTAGACTGTGTGTGGGGGTGTCCACAGTGTTGGTAACTACCCCACAGTGAGTACTGTACACATGTTAGACAATAAATGTAGGGACTTTTCACCTATGAATTCATTTAATCTTTACAAGAAACCTACAGGGCAGGTTCTGCCATGGACCCTACTTTGCATATGAGGAAATTAGAGTCTGGAAAAGATGGCAGTTGACTGAAGTTCAGGGAGTGAATACATCACAGGGCCAAGATTGCGACTCAGAGGATCTAAATTCTGAAACCAGACTCTCAGCCACTGTTCCCTGCTTCTGTGATCACCGTGTCCTACAGTTATATTGATGCAGAAGAATGACTTGCAAAATGCTTATTTGGAGAGGGAAATGTATACATTCACTGTGATACTTGTCTACTGTACAATTATAAACACAGCCATTTGAAAGTGATGATCAATATAAAGCTAATATTTATGAAATAATTTTCTTTATTAATCATATAACAACTTACTATCAATACAAGATATCACTGGTAATATATATTTTTTGACCGTAGGTGTCATTGTATTAAGCATTATTTAATGAACCCTTTATTTATTCTTTTTTTTTGTTTGTTTCAGAACTTTTGTTTGTTTATTTATTTATTTATTTATTTTTATGGGCTGCTCAGCCTGCTCTGAGGGCAGGGCTGGTGCAGGGGATTGAACCACAGTCCCTGAAGCTTTCCTAAGCAGGTGCTTTAGACCACTGAGCCATCCTGCCAGGGGCCCCTAATGAACCCTTTATAATGATATGATTTCATGGCCCAGTTTTAGGCTCAGTTTATTTAGAATCTGGTTATTATATTCAAGATAGCAGAGAAAGATGTGTTTCCAAAAACCAAATGTTATCACAAATAAAATGTCTTAAAGTTGGATTTTGGTGATAACTCTTTAAATATCCTTTAAAAAAAACTGACTTATACACTTTAACTGTATTGTATTATTATGTCTCATTAAAGCTGTTAGAAAAATCCAGAAGATGGAGCATGCCATATTTATATCACAGTCTAAGTACTTTGTACTTTTACATATTAAATATTTTCTTTATTGTCACTTATAGTACTTGGTTTTATTTTTTTATTTTTTAAAATTTTATTTATTTTTTTTCTTGTTTCAGAAACTTTATTTGTTTATTCACTCATTTTTATAGCCGGTTCAGCCCGCCCTGCGAGAAGGGCTGGCACAGCATGTGGTGCTGGGGATCGAACCGCGGTCCCTGAAGCCGCCCAAGCTTTCCCAAGCAGGTGCTTTAGACCACTGAGCCATCCCGCTGGGCCCTGGTTTTATTTTTTAAACTTTATTTATGTTATGTCTTGCTCAGCCTTCCTTGGGGGTGGGGCTGGCACAGCATGTGGTACTGGGGATCGAACTACAGTCCCTGAAGTTGCCTAAGCTTGCCTAAGCAGGCACTTTAGACTGCTGAGCTATCTCACTGTCCCCAGTATTTGGTTTTAAATGATGAGGAGCTTTACATTTTCTTTCTTATTTGCTTGACTCAGTCCTTCAGGTTTGCTTTCTTTAAAGGAACTGATAACCACTAGGATAACTTTGAAAGCTGGCTGTTCGCATAACTAGACCAGTGCAGGGAACAATGCAGTGGGAGAATGAGGACCCAGTGTAATCGCCCAGCTCACTCTGTATTCTTGATGGACCAGTCCTTGTGCAGGTAGGTTCGGAGTGACTGGTAGATAATCATGCCCAAGTTTTAAAAAGTCATAGAAAAAGTTGAGTTTATTTTATTTAAGCCAAAATGTGAAAGTCCCAGTAGAGGTATATTCTTGATTATGTTAACTATATCATGATTCTCATTTTTCTTAGCTTAACTACCAGATATACCAAGCTTTTATTTAATTTGGCTAGCAACTTTACTTCTAAGTTGAATGATTTATTTTTCGGGAAGTGGTTATAAAAATCCTGAAACTTTATTTGGAAACTTATTTTTTCCAGTACTGGGAATTGAAATCAGGTTTTTCCACTCTTCTACAGACCCATCTCTCCATTATTTTCATTTGTGATAACTTCTTCCTACATTGCTTAATCACCCAGGCTAAATTGAAACTTGTCACCCTCCTGCTTCAGCAATCCTTCTGGATTAGACACAGGCACTACCATACTTGGTTGCATCATTACAGCCAGCTGGCAGGCTATATATATATATATATATATATATATATATATATATATATATATTAGAAATTTATGCATCCAAGTGTTTTCAGTGTTCAGGTGTAAGAGGCACAAAAACATGGCACATTTCCATTATTTGTGGTAGCAAAAGTCAGGCAAATATAGAATGTTATCCATTCACAAATTCGTAGACATTCAGGTGGTTTCTAGTTATTAAGAACAAAGATAAGGCCAGGGGGATCATTCAGTAGAATAAGTGCTTTCCTGGCAAACCCAAGGTCCTGAGTTCAATCCCTGGTACTACAAAAGAAAGAAGAAAAGAAAGAAAGAAAGAAAGAAAGAAAGAAAGAAAGAAAGAAAGAAAGAAAGAAAGAAAGAAGGAAAGAAAGGAGAATACAAGTAATCAATCTGATATAACTTTGCACAGATGTATGTAAGAGAGTACATGTGTTCATTTCTCTTGGGTAAATAACTATGAGCCAGATTGCTTGGTTATACGGTGTTTCTTTAACCTGGAGACTTCCTGATTGTTTTACTTATATATTTATTTCTTTATTTTGACTATTAGAAAAGTTTATTTTATTCTAAAAAAATTAATATGAAAACGTGTCACCCAGTCTTCAGTCAGTGAAAGTAGCATTGGAGGAAGGGCATGAATTTTTCTGCCAAGCAGCCATTATTTAAACTCATTCCAAGGCTTCCAACATGATGATACAATTTCCTCCTACTACCAGCATTCCAGTGTTGTTCTGCTGCCCACTAGTTGCCATCTTCACTAATTCATCTATCACAAGATTCATAAAGGGATCAAATCCTCATAATATTCCTTGGACAGGGTTGGGGAGATAGCTTAGTAGAATAAGCTCTTGCCTGGCAAGCACAAGGGCCTGAGTTCAATCCCTGGTTGTGCTAAATAAATAAATATTCCTTGGATATGTCTTCCACCATTCAATTTCAATGATAATTTCTTGTCCATAAATTTTTCAACTCTTCAGAGTGAGCTTTCTTATTTTGCTTAGTCAGTGGGCTCAGGGATCTTGGTTGTTTTATAAACTGTACCACTTTGTGAACCTACCTGTAGCCCTGAATTGCTCTACATTTTCACTGGCAGCTGTTATTGGCAGAGTTAAAGAATTATTTTAAGGGGGCCTGGCAGGATGGCTCAGTGGTCTAAAGCACCTGCTTAGGGAAGCTTAAGCGGCTGCAAGGACAGCAGTTAGATCCCTGGCACCACATGCTGTGCCAGCCCTGCCCTCAGGACAGGCTGAGCTAGCCATAAAAATAAATAAATAAACAAACAAAAGTTCGGAAACAAGAAAAAAAAAAAAAAGAATTATTTTAAGCCCTTTTGATAGGTGTTTAGGAGTATTGCACTGTGATTTGTTTTTACTCCCTTGTGCAGCTATATAAAATGACACTGGTAAGAGTATGATATGCAATGAGCTTTGACACATGCAGGTTGTTTTGCAATCATTGCAACATCTGAGAAGGAAGATGCATCATAATGTTCTGTGGTCTGTCCCTCTCACTGCCACCCTTCTCTCCCTACAGATATGCCTGGTCTACTTCTTGTCACTAGAAACCATTTTGCGCTTTTAGGATTATCTTCAGATAGATTTATACTGTGTTTTTTTCTTGGTCTTCCTGCTTTTATTTTTTTTTTTAATTTTTTTATTGTTTAAATTTAACAATGGTTCTATTACATATTTTCATCATCAGATCAGTTTAGATTAATACATATAGGTATATAAGATTGATCAAACAATTAAACATTAACTTTTCTAT
>PVJA010008643.1:0-30896 GCA_004027025.1 Myocastor coypus
TTTTTTTTTTTTTTTTTTTTTTTTTTTTTTTTTTTTTTTTTTTTTTTGTCTTTAAGAGACAGGGTTTCACTATGCAGTTCAGGCTGGCCTTGAACTCACTTTTGTAGCCCAGGCTGGTCTCGAACTCGCACTGATCCTCCTGCCTCAGCCTCCCAAGTGCTGGGATTACAGCTTTCTTTTCAAATAAGAAAAAGTTAAACATCAAATTCTACTATAAAAATGAATCAAAATTTTAAAAATACAACAATAAAAACAAGAAGTCCTAAGAAAATAACCAACTGTCTAAAGAGGATTTTATTTTTAATAGTAACATTCGCTAACACTACTATTGGTGAAAACTGTTTCTAGCTAGAGGAATCCTATATTCCAGCACCATGAAAGATACAAGTAAATATAGAAACATTGAGGGAGAAGAAGAATGTGATCTTGGACTTGGTGGTGGAGGTGGAATAGATAGACATGAGTACCTGATGATTCTTGAGGAGGGTCTCTAAGTGAGTAGCTGGAGCTCTGGCCAATCCCACTGGAAGACATAACTCCACTATTGATGAGGATGGCCTGAGCTTCCGTTGTGGAAGCTGTGGTTGTTGGAGTGCATCCTAGTCCAACACTAGAATTCCCGGGCTTTTTCTATAGTAGAATAAAGAAAGAATGTGTTCAATGAGCCAGACTCCAGCTTGTGGCCTAACACCTTGCATCTTGCACAGAGAAAATGAGAAAATGGCTCATTTGTAAGTCAGAATGGCCAGGGAGACAGCACAGTGCCTTTCTGCTAAGTGCAAGGTCATGAGTTCAAACCCGGTCCTGCCAAAAAAAAAAAAAAGTTGTAAGTCAGAATGCCTGACTCCTGGCAAACAAAGGGGCCACAGAGGAAGGAGACCAGTCTGAAGGGCTCGCTATATTGTCATCTTTCTTTTTATTTCACATGATGAGGCTCAGAATTGGCATTGTGGGGCACACTCCCTGCTACAGGTGTAGTGCCTGTCAACGCAGGTATCACAAATAACTTGTGAAGCAAGGTTCTAGAAAGACCATTTGAACCAAAAAAGTAGGTCTGTACCCACCCCTCACCCCTTGAATGACTTTTCAGTAATGTCCGTGTGGATTTTGTCTGATTCCCCTGGGTCTGTTGACATAACTTTAACGTGCAGCTTGCAGAACAAGCTAGTATATAATCACATATGTTGGTTTCCTTTGTATTTCTCACTTTTATTTTACATTGCTTTCCAATATCAAAGTGACTCTAAGCTAGTAGACACAGCTTCTCCAAGGGCTTCAGATAAACAGTTTCCAGATGTGCTATTTCTAGTTGGTCCAAAATATTGCAGTTGCAGAGCAAAGATGTCATCAATCCCTGGAGGCACCGTAGCATAACACTAGAGTGTAAGCGCAAGAGCCAGACTTCCAGGGACTGAATCCTGACTCTACTGCTTGGCCAAGATATTTAACTTTTTCATGCTTCACCTTTTTTCCTCTGTGGAATGGCGACAAAACTGCAGTACATATTTCATAGCGATGCTGTCAGAATCAAGTTAATTTTCTTTTTGCATAAATGGTATATAGTACTTGACATATAAGTACTGTAAGTACTGAAGAATCCTGTCAGCCACTTCTGTAGGACCTTATAGGTTTGAGGTAGACTAACTCATCACATTTTTGACATCATAGTAGAATGTTCAGCTTTGTAGATCTAGAAATTTGCTAACCTTATGCACATACAAGTCAGTGGGCCCAAGGGATTGTGCCATACAGAACAAGCTTGAACACTGACAAAAGCATGTGTTTTCCCTGTTACTGCAGATTTCAAAAGGCAAGAGAGGCACCATGTATTCATACAAACATGTCAATATGTTCTTTCTTGGTGTGTAAAGCTACATGGGAAGTCAAAAATTCCTTGAAGTTTTAGTCAGTACGCAGGAAGGACATCTGTAACATCATGCTGTACAGATTTAATGCCAAGGTTCCCACTGTGTGAACACTGGGTATTACCTGCCCAAGTGAAAGAGTTCTCCAGCTCTCCTAACAAGAAACCATTTATAATTAATAAGGCTGAACATTTTTGGCTCATTTATTTTTTTCCTCTGGCTCTACAGAGAATGTCCCATTATGGTAACACGCTTTAGGATTATGGAAAATCTATAGGAGGAAATGTCAACAGCTTTATATATGGTAATGCAAAACTTGTTTCTCCAACGATGTCTGAATCAGGCCTAGGGTATTCCGTATTCTGGGAATTTAGACATCAGATATGTGTCTTTCAGACTTACCTAAGGCAGAGTTAAATTCCCACTGAATGAAGAGGTAAGTTTCTAATGTATAGTGGGGCAGTCTTTTAGATATTTTGAGCCGAGTGATGTCAGTATATGACAGTGGGGGAATTGTTTCTACTGCAGATGCCAATAAACTGTATTTTAGTGGTCATGGGTATATTAACTACAGGACTTATTATGGTGGGGATGGGGTGGGGGTGGGGATGCGGGGTGAATGTGTTCTCTGGGAGGATCTCTTCCACTTGCAACTTTCCACGAAGTCGGTCCTCCAGGTCACAAATTTTGCCATGTGACCCTGGAAAGGGACTAAGATTTGATGGCTGCTAAGACATGTCTGTGTCTATACAAATAAGATGAATGCTACAGATTTGGCTTCCAGTGTAGAAGAATGGGATTACAAGTGTTCTTGTCCTTCAAGCTCCCTTGAGGTTTTTCCATCCTTGACATCATTTCTTAGACTTCGCTTGTTCTTCTCCACCCCCCCATCTTCCTCTGCCCTCTCTCCTGTCTCATTCCCTCTCCCTGGCCATCCTTCGCTTCCTTCCTACTCCTGCCCTCTTGGCTGGTGAAACAGAGCAGTCTTAATATTTCCTTCAACCTGGACAGAAATCTCCCCTCATCTCCTTTTCAGAAGAACAAGATGGACCTGAAGTGGACCCTAAGAAAGAAGCCATGAAGCTGATCACTTCTGGTCCAGAATTTCACTAGAAAGACAGAAGACATCCTTGAAGCTCCCATGTGCCTTCTTTTTCAAAGGAAAAACTAGATAAGTATTCCTTGGAAATTAGACAGTGATAAGGAAAAAATGACCTGGCAATCAGTGATCTGAAATCTTAGCACTTTCCTCATTCTATTAAGATTAACTCAGAGAAGACAAAATCCTCTGACACTACAATTTCTCTATAAATGGCACTTTTCTGTGAGCAGTTGTATATGATTGTAATTTCTAGATCATGTCTCTGCCAACCGTTCTTCCTCAGCAAGAATAAGACCAATTTCTTTTGATTTTATAGAATCCCAAACTCTCCTTTGCTTCTCTCTCTCTTGTAGATTGTCTCTCTCTCTGTCCCTCCTGTTTTGTATCTTCAACACATGTTTGTCACTTTATCTACTCAAAGCACCCACTTTATTTTAAAAGAATCCTCGCTGAGCCCTTCCTCTATGGAAAGACCCCTAGCTAGTGGAGCACTAGCTGAGTTGGAGCAGGCCAGGCTGAGCTGGAGAGAGGCAGTGTCTGTCCTAGCTCTTCCCGGGCATGGTATGCTTGCAGGGCCAGCCACCCAACTTCTTGGGATACTGCCTGGGGTTTGAGCCCGGCTTTCTCCCTTTTCAATACTTTCACAAGCTTAGCTTTCTTATAAATCCCTTTGTAAATTAATTAATTTATTTGTGGTGAAGAACTTAATTGGAATTGGCTTCTGTTGTTTGCAGCCAAGAATGTTGAGTAATATCTTATTCTCACTTCCATTTTAAAGGCTTCTATCTTTCTCAATCACTCTGTGTCATGTTTCTCTCTTTCCACATGATGTACACCAACATATGATTACAACAAGGAATAAGTGAACAAATAGCTACAAAAGATAAAATAAGGAGAAAGGTGTAGGCAAAGCCAGAGATGAGTTTAGGAAATGAAATTCATGCTATGTATTTCCTTGCCTCTCGGTACAAACAGACAACAAATCTGAGTCCAAGCATCCCAGTAGTCAAAAACAATAATCAAAATACAATTTGTTATGCAATTCTGTACTTGTGAAAAGAAAAATAAACTAATACTTCCAGGAAGGTGTAGCTGACACTCATACCAGAGAACAATTTCTACAATGTGTCCTATGAAGGAGGGCAAGGTATGACAAAGTGAACAATATCTATGTGACAATACAATGCAGTTTCATAAAACCACAGGTGAACCACAATACCAAGTGCAGCCCTTTTACGAAACCTCCAAGATCATTTCTGTGGAGGCTAAGAAATATAAGTCCCTGAATTCCGTAGTAGTCTGGCCTAATTTAGGGCTGTATTAGAAAGAGTAAACTTTTTTTTTTTTCACTTTTGAAAAGAATTTTATTGAAAAAATAATTTTGGGGGATGTGGTTCAGGGGTAGAGAGCTTACACGGTATCTGTGGGGTTCTGGTTTCCTTTCTAGGAGGGCTTACAAAACACACACACAGCAACAAACATCAAAACAGAATAATGACAATGGCATTATCTAGTATGATTCTGATAAGAAAGAGTAAACTTTTAAGCAGCTCTCATGTAATAAAGCACATTTTGCAACTAATCTTTTGCAGGGCACTGAGGGACCTAAAAGCGCAGAGTGTTGTCCATGATGCATACTGGATGTCCCCTTTATGAAAATTTTGTTCTGTTCTACTTTGTTTAATTGTAAGTGCCTATGCTTCCACAGCTGACTGCATTCAGAGTCTCTGCGTGATACTACAGACCTGAGGATGTCATATGTACCTGAAGGACATATGACCTAACATATGTACCTAACCCCGCCATCATCAGAGGTGACTCAAGGACAGAATATCTGGGAAAAACTATTTTTCTTAAGAAATAAATCACATTGTAGAGCTATGTTCATGACAGCAAACAGAAACCAAAATCTAGGAGCAGTCAAGTGTCCAATAGCAGAGGAAAAGATGAACAGCATGTCTTACATATGCACCACACAGTGCTAGACAATCTTCAAAAGAAAGCTAATTCTGATATAAAGTACAAAGGAAAAATCCAGAGGACATTTTAGAGGAAATAAGCCAATTAGGCAAACATTGTGGGATTTCTCTTATATGAGGTTCCTGAATTTGCCAAACGTGTAGGCAGAAAGCAGAATGGCTGTTGCCAGTGGCCTGGGAGGACGGAAAAGCACCTAATGCCCAGGGGTGTAGAGTTTCCATTCGGGGAAGTTAAAAAACTCCCGGAGATGGAAGATGATGGGAGTTGTACACAATGTGCTCATTGCACTTAGGGATGGTTAAAGTGATAAATTTTATGTTCTGTGTTTTTTTATCACAATAAGAAGTGTGAAAAAAGGAAGTTTAAAAGTGTTTCCAAAATGGATTAAAGGCTCCAAACTTGGACACCATGCTACCCATTCACAATCATTTAAATTTAAAAGCCTCTAAAAGTAGGCACTGCCAAACACCCACCTTGACCATAAAAAATCCTAGTAAATCTCCCAGGTTTAGAATGTCTTATTTTGAGCAATAGAACTTCCTGGTAAGCTCTCCAATATAAAGTTATTCCAAGACACACATGTGGGTAAATGAATTTTCTGGCTTGTTGCCTGGGGTGGTTCACAATAGCCAGCTGGGAACTTGATCTTATTAATCCCCACAACAACTCAGGATGAGTCAGATCCATTTTGCAGATGAGCAAATTAAGATTCCCAAATGTCAAGTCACAATTTTTAAGTTTCATAGCCAGTAACTAGTGTGTCGGAACTGTCTCCGGTACAGTGGTGCTCATATAATGTAGCGCCATTATCTTCTGTCACACCACTGTATCCCTGAGCAATGGAAATTTTACCCTGGTTTGTGTTGGGGGTTTTATAGGTTACCTGGCACTAGGACAAAACAAAGAGAAATGTTTGGCTTTTCAGACAAATTTAACCTGCCCTCCTGCTGCTAAATTCCTCCCCGTTGGTACAGGGGCTAAAGATGGACAGGAAATGTGTACATTTCCTTCATCATTTCATTTCATTTTATTTTTCTCATTAGTAAATATTAGTGAAAATCTACCATGCGATGGACTGCCCTGGGAACTAAGGGTTTAAAATAACTCATACAGAAGACATTTGGTAACTTGAGTAAGAAAATCCACTTTGAATTTCCAGTCTCTGTCTTCAAGATGTTGCGCACAGAGCCTGAGGCAAATTCAGCTTAGAAAACCCTAAGCAGGGCCCCCTCCAACGGCTCTGCGGGGAAGTCCTTATCCAACTGAGCCGGGTCTGCATTCCGTCCTGCTGCCTTCTAGCCTGTGATAATTGCTCCTCATTATATTCCTCAAACAGTCTTTTCTCTCTCTAGGGTATATGTCCAAGGAACATACATTCTATTGTCATCTCCTGGGATAATCAAGATATGCTCAAGGAAGCCACAGAAGCTCGACCCTCTAGTCTTCCAGAGAGACCCTGCCCTTGTTCATGTTTCTCCCTACATGTCCTCTAGTCAGGTATTTATTTTCCTGTTTAGTCACCTTAGTTCCATCAAGGACCAGGTGCAACCACCCCAGGAACAGATAAAGGAGGTCCGTTTTTTCTCATTGTCTTGGTATCTTGTGCCTTGGCAGACCAAAGAAATGCTTGCTGAGCATGCGAGAAGCTCAATTTATCTTGTTTTCTCCTTTCTTACATGGCTCCAGTGCAAGCTGTGCTTTACGATGTTTCAGTGGCATTTTTTCAAAGTACCAAGTATGTGGTCTCCATATAGTCTCTATGTGTAATATGGACGCTTCTGAATTTTTAACACAATGTCTCTTCTGCAACATGATTGCATGCAGTCTTTATTGATCAACTGCAAGTTTATATTATGCCAGCTTGTGGACTCCTTTCTCTTGGTGGTCACTGGAGACACACATCCCTAAAATATCCACACACTGTGTGCCCATGTCTTTCTGGTCATGTCCTGTCTTTGGCCTTGTTACTCTTCTGTCAATAATAACGTAAGTCTCAGTTCGGGTAAGAGTTATTATGCCAAGTCAGGCTTGTGGAGCGTGACACCAAAGGTGGTAGGAAAAATAATGGAAGGAAAGTTGAGGACTCAAGGTTCAAGGTATGATTCTATCATCAATATTCTTAAGAAGGTTACATTTTTCTCTGTCCCTTATGAGCTCCATCTCAAAAATGAAAATAGTTTACTAAATATTATAACACTGTCTTCATTCTGTCTTGTTATTCATTTTGAGCTACAGAGATTAGATGAATTTTGACATGCAAATGAAGGAAAGCTAGAGTTGATCTTTATTTAGACTTGCTCTCCTTCTAACAAATAGTTGCCTGGAAGCCAACCTTTTTTTTAATTGATTGTGAATGAAAAATCCTTTGAACTCCACCTGGATCTGACGCTTCCCTTTCTACCCTCTACTTCCTAGACACTCCTGGTTCTCTATCACTGCCCTTTCTCTTATAAGACATGTCCTCTGACTTTTCCACTGCAGAAAGTAGTCTGATTCCTCCTTTAGCGTTAGCTGCATGCTACTCTAGAGCAAAACCTCACTTATAAGTCTCTTACAGATCTTTACAATTCAAAGAATAGATAGAAAGATAAATCTAAAGGCAATTTCTCCTGAGCCTTTGATATTCATTTGGTATTAAGCACATGAATCCAGAAAAAGACTTTTAGAGGAAAGCAGTACCTGCTATAATTGCACCACTTGCCTTGGCTTGGCGGTTGCCATTTTGGACAGCAATGTGAGTTTCTTTTTTTTTTTCTTTTTTCCTGCTTGTGTGAATGAGGAAATGCCAGAGACCTTCCCACCCCCTCAGCCAACCTAGTACTCCCTGTTCAGGTGCTTCTGCCAACTAATTAACACCTCCTTTGCAAGTTGTAAATTGGACAGCAGATGCACAAAAATGCAGAGCCCAGTGGGGAGTCTCATGCTTTCTATATACATATATTTTGTGAAGGCAGGAAGTAAAATCAAGTAGGCTGATGGGAAATGCATTTAGCCAACATGGCCACCCCCAGATTCTTAAATAAATTTTGGGCTTTAAACACAACTGCAATGTTTCATTTCTGTGGAGGACAAGTTCATTTTGTTGTACTTAAAATATAATCCAGTGGATACTTAAAAGTCTGGCGAAAGGACTGAACAACTTTGGGGACCCTAGGATACTACTATGTAGTCACATCCCTGGACCATAAATGTTCCCTCTCCAACTCTTCAAATTCCAGAGTCTTGGTCATTAAATGCTTGCTACTGGTCTCAATGTGCACCAGCCTCCTTTCTGTGGTTGCTATAGCTTGCCTATGAACTACGTAGTATTCATTACTGACAGGCTTACAATTGTTTTCTGCTCCCCTAGCTGTCATATGGCATGTTTTAAATTTAAGTGTCCACACCTACTCTAGATACCCTACTTAA
The DNA here is from genome assembly GCA_004027025.1 of Myocastor coypus. Lineage (NCBI taxonomy): Eukaryota > Metazoa > Chordata > Mammalia > Rodentia > Myocastoridae > Myocastor > Myocastor coypus. The sequence continues at coordinate 8,356 of PVJA010008643.1, forward strand.
GCTTTTATTTCCTAATAGCCCCTCACTGCATAACACCACAAAGAGTGAACTACTTTAATTGCCTGCATAGGTGATCATCCCTTTATATTCCACATCCATCCCTGTCCCATTCTTACCCCACAAACCACAACTTCCATCTTCACCAAAGAGCTTGGAAATAACTCTCCACTGACCTGCAGTTCAGTTCAATTCAATTCAACAAAGCCTACTGAGTGCATTTTCTATGTCACACATCTTGCTATTCTCAGGCAGTACATCATGAAAAGTCATAAAGTTTCTCCAAAATGTTCACAAAGTTGTGTGTATGGTGGACATTGGTAAGCAACTATAGTAAACTAATTCTTCTAGAAAAAATGCCCAAAGACCTATGGCAGCACAGAATGGTTGGCTAGGATTGGGCAGGAAAAGTACTTTGGGGGAAAGGTCTCAGAAGGGAAGAAGAATTGGAATGGGTCCACTGTAATTTTCTTGTCCTTGTGCTTTGGGCTCCTGTTTTCTCCTGTCTTGTGGGAACTCATCTGCTGAAAACAGAAGGACAACAGAATAGACATGGATAAATAAAATCGGATAAGATGGTCCTAGAATACTGAAGACATCAAGTATTGAGGACAGCGAAAGATGTGAAGAGATAAGTCTCCAAGTCATGCCAGAAATCAGTTAACTTCCCTTGGAATAGTGTGTATCTTTCTGAGGGAAAATGTCTTGTTTTATTTTTTCAGATACACACATCCATGTATGTAACAAATTACTAAACATAGTCTATTACATGTGCAAGCAAAATCATAAGGATTTGTTGGGCCAGCCAGATAGTTTAGCAGACTAAAGCAACTACTTAGGCAGAAAGCAGCAACTGGAGTTTGATGCCTTGTTTGCTGTGCTGGTCTTGAACGCCAGGGCACACTGAGATGGCAGTTGACACTGGACATGGTGGTGCATGCCTGTAATCCCAGGGCTTGGGAGACTAAAAACAGGAGAATCACTATGAGTCCAGTCTTTGTAGTGAGACCCTTTAGATCATGTAGAGCCTGTATTAAATATATTTTTTAAAAATTGTAAGGATTTAGCCGGGCGTGGTGGCTCACGCCTGTAATCCCAGCACTCGGGAGGCTGAGGCAGGAGGATTGGTGCGAGTTCGAGACCAGCCTGGGCTACAAAAGTGAGCTCAAGGCCAGCCTCAACTGCATAGCGAGACCCTGTCTCAAAAAGACAAAAAAAAAAAAAAAATGTAAGGATTTGCATGCTACTGAGGAAAGAGTTTTAACAAAAATTTAAGAAAAGTTTGTACTTCTACGCTATGCATTTTTAATGCAATTGGCTGGTGGAGCAAATGTGAAAGGGAATAATATATTTGTGTCTTCTTTACTTAGAAGCAAGTGGTAGCTTCACTAGGGTGTCCAGGGAAGTGGGTGGTGGATTTTCTATGAGTGTGATCCAAATCTTTGTGGTTCATGAAGGTTGGTTTGACCTGTAACATCCTCTTCTTGATCAGGTCCTGATTCTTGTCTCTCCATTTAATTATCAAGATATGCACTTACCTTGGCAGTGTCATCATCCCTGGGGAGCTGGGAAAAAATGTAGAACCACAAGGCCCACCCATACCTACTGAATAAGAATTTTTTAATGCCCTCACATAATTTAAGTGCACAGTGAAGTCTAACAATCCTAATATTACCTCACTCAGACTTCATAGAATTCCTACAGGGGACCTCAACTCTTGACCTCTGGCTGGAAGAACATAGAAGATGCCTGGGCGAACCCCTTGTAGTATGCATATATGTAAGTGTAAAGCCTCATATCTAAGGAAAGCACCCCACACTGTGCTTACTCGTGTTTCCTCCTACGTAACATATGTGCATCACACACATTTTGAGAAGTAATCAAAATTAACATAAAAATTTTGGCCATTAAAATGTCAACCTTGCTCGCCCCACAAGACACATGCACTGTTACCAATACCACTTGTAAATATCAGCTAAAAGCAGTAAGTAGTGAAAGAGGCATGTGTCAAAGAGGTCAATGACTTGACTTGGAAGAATAAAAAAAATAAAATTACTATCCATGAATCACAGCATGTATGGAAGCTTTATTTAGCCTTCTATTTAAAAAAATATATTTGTTCACCACTATCCATCAGTGAAATGCAATAGCCTAACTACCTCTTACTTATCCACAACCCCTTCTCCCACTGGGGAAAATCAGCATGTCCAGCACAAGCCTCAATGATACCTAAGGCCTGAACTTAGATACCAAAGGTGACGCCGCCTAATTAATGATCAAGAAATTTTATTTCCTCTTTTTCTCAAAAGTTCTCAACTCAGTCTTTCTTCTGTTCTATTATTTTGAAGGGAAAGATTAAGTACTGGTTGCATCCTGGGAGAAAGGAGAACAGAGTTATGCTTACGGGAACCTGCAGATACTAAATGGTAGATCTTCATAAAACTTTGAAGGACATGCTTAAGCAGCAGTACCCTTGTGGGTTGCCTGAGCATAATACTGCCTGGCCGAACCAGGGGCAGTCCTCCCGCAGCCCCTCAATGGACCTGGCTGGCTGCAAAGAGATCTTGCAACAACCCAAAGAACATAGACCTGGAGAGGAGAAAAGATAGACTGCCATGCTGCCACATGAACAAAGCCTGAATTTGTAGAGCTGTTTGTGAGAACTAGAAACTTCTGTTACGATATCTAGAAAAAGATGGAGCGTTTTAAACGTTTCTTCAGTGAAACCAGAGACACGGACCAATATCTGAATCAAGAAGAGACATCACAGTACAGAGCGGCCTGAAGGACGCCTAAGCTGTGGACAACGCCCTCAGGGGCTACTCTTTGAGTTCCCTTATCCATGACTTCACCTATGTATTCCTATGGAGAAAATAGGCACCTTATGATATGCTCCTTTATATTTTCTTTTGCCTGTATCTGTCAGCATGTGACTAATTTCACAGGATTTTTATTGTAGGTTGTACGCTCACTTTTCTTTCTTTTTCTTTACGCATTTAGGATAGGAGATACAGGGTCTACAGGGTCTCACTATGGAGATTGGACTCAGTGATTCTCTTATTTTCCACCTCCCAAAGTGCTGGCATTACAGGTGTGCGCCAACACGTCCAGTGTCTCAGCGTGGCTCGAGGCAGGGCTGGCACAGCACGAGGGGGATTGGACCCTGGCCCCTGCGCTCTGCCAAAGCAGGCGCTTTAGTCTTCTGAGCTGTCAGGCCAGCTTCACTTCTCTTAAAAAGCCCATTTTGCACACGTGATAAAGTTCTCAGTTAAAAATCTGTCTGGTGTCCTTTGGAATAACATGGCCCATGTGGACTGTAGGCAAAGCAAACTCCTGCCAGCCGCAGTGTGATGGGGGTATCTGACCTTTCTCCACTTACAAATATCTTTCTAATGAAATGCATTTTTGTTTGGTCATGAGCCTTGTTATCCAAATGTAGGTAACCTGTGAACTGAACTTTTACAAGCTATATCACTCTATTTTTCCTTAACACTGTTCTACTGAGGTGGAGCAGTTCTGTTCTCTTTAAAAGAACAGCTTTCCAATGGTCAAGGTTGACAACAATCCATTGGTAATCTCGGGACAGAGAACACAGAAAATGGAAAGGAAAGGACAGGGGCTGAAACACAAGCACGGATCCAGGTGTGGTGTCCTGCTGCAGAGCCGGTGAGGAGAGGGAAGCGTCACAGCTAGGTGGCCTAGGAAGCACGACCAGGGGGAAGAGGCTTCTCAGGAGGCGGAAGACCACCAGTCAGTGCCAACCGTGGAAATCCTTCTGCAGGGGCTGGTTGTGAACATTCGTTGGGGAATGAAATTCTTTTTCAGACAACATAAGGGACTCTGCAAAAACGGTTGCTCTTTTTTTCTTTTAAGGTTTTCAGGATGTTCACGTGCGTAATGATGTGATCGGTGCTATGCAACTGAGGGTGTAGATCTTAGAGATAAATCCAAAGTCAAAACAATCTAGCCAAGGTTCTGAGTGGATCCAAAATAGGAAATCTGGCTAGTCATATTCAAGTCTGTTCTACAGGGAAATCATTTCTCTAGGGATGCTTCAAATTATCATCAGCAGTATGTCTCAACACAAGTTGTTTTCTTTTTGTAGTATATTCTTTTTAAAATTTTTACTGAATTTAAAAAAGACATTCATTAAATACATATATAACACTGTAACTATCATTTCCCATCACTCAATTTACAGACAATAAAACATTTCCAGAATGTGTGTAGTCTCTTCTTTGCCCCTCTGAGACTCCATATTTATCCAATTCCTCCCAAGGTACCCACTGTGCTGGATTTTATTATTATAACCTCTCTTCTTTCTCTTCCCTACAGTTGTACTGCATTTCTATGCTTAAATGGAATTATACTCTATGGTTTTTGTGACTTGCTTTTTGAAAAATAAAGTAAGCTCCTGAGACTCATTGCTGGTATATATACCTATGACTCATTCTTGCTGTTGTAAGATTCCCTTATATGAATATTTTACAATGGTGACTTTATCAGTTCTCATGGTGACAATCAGATGGTTTGTTTCTAGTTTGTATTTTTATTATTTAGGCAGTGTTGCTCTCAATATTTCTCTTGGCCAAATGTGAAAGAATTTCTCTAGGATGTAAAAAAGAGAATTCCAGGTCACTCCCTGTCCATGTACCTGTTTAATTTTACTAGGTACTTTTTATTATTCCTATCTATACACCTGCCAACAGAACATTCATGCTCTGGTAGATTAATATCCTCACCAGCTTGACATTATTTTATTCTTAGAACGTGCATTATCAAATATGCATGAAAATTTATCTCATTTCTATCCAAATCTTTGATTTATGATGGGCTATTTTCCTTTCCTCTATACACATTTATGCTAATGTGTCTGAGGTCACACACACATAGGCACACATGCACACACAAACATTTTACATCTATATAGATAATACTGTATTTTATGAGTTGTCACTTCTGAGTCACTCAGGCACAATACCTGCCACCCATAGCATAAAGAAGGAAAAGTTTATTTTGCTTCAGCATTTAGGCGCTGGTCAGCTGGCTCCAAGGCATGAGAGGGGAGCATGCAAGAGGAGAGCGCTGCTCAGGGCAGAACTTACAGGGAGTAGAGGGAGAAGGGGGGATTTAGGGAGAAAAAGGAACCTTTCAGCCACATGCCCAGTGACCTCTCTGCTCTGATCAGACCCCTGCCGTCCAAGAGCCAGCCAGCTGTACTGTCCTCATAACCTAATCACCAAAGCAAAATGAAAACTCAGCAGTGAAAACAGCAGGTTCTCTAGCTTTTTTGTCAGTACCAAGGGCAAGATATGGTGAGATTTGAACTCTAACTGTCTCGAGTGTCCTCACCATATTGAATTGCTGGCAGTTGTAGTTCTTATATTTCTCTCTTGGTCTTGCTTTGCTCACTCCTTGCAGCTTTCCTCAGAAGTTCTACATTTCCAGCTTCTCCAACTTTATGGGCTTGTAATAGAATTTTCAGCTTCACCTGCACAGTTTTTCATGCAATACCTTCTCATTGACACATTGCCTGGCTTCACACATCTTCTGGAATGTGGGTGGAGGTCTCCATGACCCTACAACATTGGTAGTTTACATGCCTGTAAAACTGGAACCATTAGATAGATTCCCTTGTATCATGGCTGCAGAGGTCTCCAGGTGCCTGTATAGCTGAGTTCTATGAGTAGAATATTAGACAATAAAATTCCTAGGAAGCCAGTCTTCTAGAGCATGGTGCCCTGCAGCTCTCTCTTCAAAGCAAAGTGTTTCACTTTTGCAGTTTTGATACTGTGAAGAAGTAGGCCTTCCTGGTTCCTTATCTGCCCTCAGTGCAGTTTTCCTACTGTCTGAATCTAAAGCACTTGCCTTCTTTTTAATGGTATTCCTTTTAAGCAACCAAGCTGTCTTCCATTCCATCGTTGTAGGTGTTTTCTTCCCGAAAAAAATTAACATTGCTTGTTATTCCTGATTTTCTGGCTAAAAGCTCCCCAAAATATCCATTTCATAGCTTGAACATTGAAGTGCCTTGAAATTTTCTAACATCCTTAATCTTGTGCAAAGTTGTAGGGCATGAGTGAAAGCAGACAAGTTTTCTTTCAGTGCATAACATACATGGCCCAGAGTCCAACCACCAACAGAGTTCTTGTTCTCAACTGAAACTTCCTCAGTCTGTTCCTTCCCATCTGCCCTTTAATCACCAGAATCTTTCATCAGACTCAGCTTATATAATTCTAAGGCTACTTATCCAACTAGCACCTCTAAATCTTTTCAAACTTCTCTCATAAACCAATTCCAAAGGCTTCTGAATGTCATGTTTAGGTAGCATGACAGCAAACATTGATTCCTGGAACCAGAATCCATCTTAGTCACTCTCCCTCAGACAAAATACCTGACACAGCTTAAGGAAAGGAGAGATTTATGTGGCTCCAGGTTCAATCACTTGTTGGCTGGCTTCAAGATAAGATGGCACATAAAAGGGCATATTGGAGGAGAGCTGCTCACCGTATGCTGGATAGGAAGCAGAGAGAGAGGAAGAGGAGCTGGGGAGGGGAGAAAAAATGGTCCAGGCCATGCCCCCAGTGACCTGTCACCTTTGACCAGGCCACACTTTCCAACAGCAAGACAGGTACACTGCTCCCAGACTTGAGTCACTTTCCAAACATGTGAGACTTTAGAGGATATTTTAGACCTAAACCATAATACTTGTGTTTTCATTCAAAATTTACTTATAAATATTTTTATATTTGAGATGTGCATATTTAGACTTTTGGGTTTCCTTCCTCATTACACTGCTCTATTAGACACTCCTGCTGTTTTCTGGCTTTTCCAGAATATAGGAAAAGAATTTTTTCCAGGCTCTGGAAAGTCAGGCATGATCCTGTTAATTCCTTTAGACAGTGGTGTGAGAATGGAGCTCTGTCATTTCCAGATGAAAGGATGAAGAAGCCAAGAACAGCTTCACCCTCTTTCTTCCCAGTCTCGGCAATTATAAAATAATGTGATGTGAAATTTTCATAAGATGAAAGCAACCCTAAAATGTGCTCACAAATGTCTAGTTTTATAAAATTCTTCAATATAAACTCAAAAATGTTGTGCTTATGTGGCATATAATTCTGTACACACAAGGACAAGCCTGCCTACTGGGGCACATTTGATGCATTTCCACACATTCAGCTTGACCTATCAATCTCAATTTTTGAAAGTGAAATGTTAAAATTAACAACTAACACTACATGACCCATCTGTTCAGTTTTGTTACTTATTGCTTAGTGTATTTTTAATCTGTATTGTTAGTTGTATATATGCTAATGATAAATATATTTTATTTAGCTTCTTACACTTGTGTATGTGGTCTTCTTTGTTTCTTAAATTGCATTTTTAAAAATTAAGATTGGTACTTTAGCCTTCTCTTTGTGGACAGTTTCTTTCTGTTTCTTTCCTTTCACTCTTTCTTTCTTTTCTGTATTTATGACAGGGTCTACAGGTCTTACTCAGTACATAGATCAGATTCATAGTGATCCTTCTGTTTTCAAAAGCTTCCCAAGTGCTGGGATTACAGGCACATGCCACCATTTCCAGTCTGTGAATAGTTTCTTGATTTAAAACAACAACAATTTATTTTAGGTCTTTTTATTTCCAATGAAATAGAAGATACTCCTTTAGTATCATATAGTGGAGGTCTCTTTTATTAATCTAATCTAGGAATCTGATATATCTTTTAAGCGGTGAACTCAACACATTTTTTCCTAATACCATCGTCATAGTGTAACATATTTTTTTCATCTTTCTGTTTCTCAACTCCCCACTTCCTTTGGCCTTCCTTGGTGTTCCTTCTTTTCTTTGTTACTTAAGTAATTTTTCGTCTGTCTAGAGTTTCTAGCTTTAAAGTATTAACATTTTCATTTATAGGATCCATTTATTTTATTTTTCTTTTTACCTGTTAGCTTTTATGAAACCTCCATATAATCTTTTTTTTTTTTGTTAACTTCTCTTATCAGCTAGGTCCCTCCTATTGTACTACTTTCTGAGTCCCACTGCTTTCTTTTTAATATTCTCTGGGGAGAATATAACATGGAAAAAATAAGACATTCTAAATGATGCAGATCTTCACCAAACAAAGCAGTAGAAATTCGACAATGGTTGCTGCACTGCGTAATGCTGTCATTAAATTCATTGTCCAGATTATCAGATATAAGCATACAAAGCTGGTCTAAAAAAGTTACATACATAAATTTATCTCTTCCTCACCCTCCTGTCTTTTCCTTCATCGCAGTTGTTCCTTCCCTTTGAACAGGTTCTTTCTCTTTCACAGTATCTATTGTACCTTTCAGATACTCTTTTAGGTTCTTACACTAGTGAGACAATATGGTGTTTGCACTTGCAGGTCTGATTTACCTCACTTATGAGTATGGTCTCTAGTTATGTCCATCCTGCCTACATAGCTAATGTTTCAATTGAATTCTCTTTTTCTTCTTTTCTCTTTTCTTTACATCATTGCTATTGTTCTTGTTTTCTAATTTATATTAGGAAGTTTTACTTACAATTTTGTATTCTTTTTCCTAATAAGTTTTTCTTCTTCAAATATATGTTGGAGCTTGTGCTACTGCACAGGAGTCTGATTACCACAGCCTGTGAGCTCCTGTCCCTCTGTAGGGGTCACTGACTCTGTCAACCAGGATGTACTTTAAAAGGTCATTTGCCAGCCCTCATCACTACAAGAGCTGGGGAATGGTGGGCAAATCAAAGGTACGGCACCACAGAAAGAACCACAGCACCTCTGTACACTGCCACTTTTTCTTTGCCATTTCAGCAGGCAGCATTCCACAGGGTTTTAACCGTGAAGCCATAGGTCAGAGCAAAATGAAAAAGAGCTGATCTCTGCCCAAAACCCCGGGGAGGCTGGTGTAGAAGTTAAGTGGAGAAACGAAGGTCTCTAGGCAGCCGATTGCTCCCAGGCCATTTTTACCAATCCTGTAGTCCATCCAGCTCCCGGGGATTTATGGGCCGGGCTGAGACAGCTGATTCCTAAGCGGAAAGCTGGGAAGCATTGGTGGTAAAGGAGGAGCCAGTTGGAAGTTCTAACTGTCATCCTGTCCTCTGGGTTCAGTCTTTCTCAGAGCGCTAGTTACCTTCCCCCACACTGTCGCACCCTCCCTCCCGCCCTCATTCTGGTTCACACTGATTTCCACACCCTAAGCCAATTTTCCATCTTTAATATTTTGTTGGTGTTTTGCAACCCACATTTCCCTCTCGCTTTAGTTTCCTTTTGTTTTAGTTCAGATTTGATTTTGAGGACAGAATTGAGGAGCTGTGCAAAGCAGGAAGGGAAGCCTTTCTGGCCCCACGTGCTGAGCAGGATCTGCAGCACGGCACCTTCCTGGCGTACAGAGCTTCCCTTCTTGCTTGTTCCCCGTACTGGGATGCTAAGACTCTGTGGGAACAATTCATATTGGTATCTTGGATTTCCAGAACAGACAAGTAATGATTAAAGCAAAAATTTATCTATGATTGAATCCAAGAATTTGAGCTCATAGGACTAAAATTCAGAATGACACCAATCTTCCCAGAATTCAAGTCCACATTTCAGTAGAACGATGGATGAGACAGGCATAGTAGGTGGGAATTTAGAGGGACAGTACTGAGAGCATGTACAGTTCCTGAAATTTTAGAAAGTGTTCTTAAAAAAGCTAGGGAGATGCCAGAATGGTTATATATAGTCAAAAATGGCCAGTCAAAAGATATTTTATTGGAAGTCTAGGGGTAGAGGAGAGTGCACACAAATACCACTCCTACCCTTTACACTCAAATTATTTTAGATCCCTCGTGTTTAGAAGGTACACCTTCTAAACTGATGAATTGTGGGAAAGAATGTGGCTTCTGGACAATACAGATCATGCAGGACAGAGAGAGACAGCAGAACTGTGACACTGTGCAGCTAGCCTTTCGAAGAGACTCCGGGTAAAAGCCAGAGTGTGGGTTCCCGATAGGCAATGTTGCAAAACCCAGTAGCAAGTCAGGTTTTGATAGGCTCCTGGTGACCCTGGCTCACTGTCCACCTGCTGTTTTGCAGTGTGGTACTCTGGAATTGGGCTCCCTGCACAGAGCCGCAGTGCTCACCTCCAGAATAGCCCAATTTGTTAGGTTGCTGTAGATTCTGCCCTTTGGAATGCTGGGAATTGAACATGCTAGTAAAATGCTCTACCACTGAGCATGAGCTATTTCTACTAAACATGGAAATCTTCTACCGAGTCAGAGCAAGCTTTTCAAGGGAGGATCAGGATCAAGAGCCTCTGTTTCCGTGGCATTGTGGCCTGCTGACATCCACTGCTTAATCCACCTTCTACCACATTCCTTTCTCAGAGGTAGTTCTTCAATCAATGCTTCACACTATGAAATATGTATCTATAAAATAAGTACATAGGGACCTGGCTGATTTACTCTTATTCCTTTTAGGTTTCTAAGACTAGAAGTACAGAATGGGTATCATTTGCCTGTTACCTCCTCCTCCTCCTCCTTTGTTTTTTGTTTGATCCTGAGGGATCAAACTCAGGACCGTGCACTTGGCAGGCAGGTGCTTATGCTACTGAGCTATCTCCCAAGCCCCTGCGTAAACTTCAAAAACTTTTTCTTCTCAAGTTAAGCAACCGAAGGCTTTTGCTGTTATCTGCAAACAGGAGGGTTGCTGCATGCTTCCTGTCTGGCTGTACATATTTTCTTTGTCATCCTTTGACAGTGTGACCCTCCCCCCAGGCCCCTGCTCTCTGCTTCAGTCCTGAGGTTGAGCCCTGCAGTCCTGAGTCTAAAGGAGAACGACCTGGCATGTCCAGTGCAGCTTGGCCTCTGTGAGTGGAGGCTTTCCTGTCTGCAGGATCACCACGGTTTCCCATGCTTCAAGATGCCACTCTAGCTGCAGAGTGCCCCTAGAGTCTTTCCCAGGTGACACAGAAGGCCATCTTGTCATTGGTTACTTCTCAGATCCATCATCTTGGGGAATCATTAGTAGTCCTGACTTGCAGGCAGATTGGTCCTGGCTACAAAGTCCCTCATGGCCTGGGAAGGTGAATGACAGCATTTTCACGGCAAACCTTTCAATAGAAGCAGCTGGACTGTAGAGGTAAATTACCCAATAGAGAAATAAATCATAGGTCCTGAAGAAAATGCTAGGACAGGAAGACAAGTGGCAGCACGACAGCTTGTCTCAGCAGTACAGAACACTCACTTCAACTCCTTGAAGTTTGTAGAAGAGAAAGGGAACTAATATTGATTAAGAGGTTGCAGTATTACAGGATCGTGAACCCCTTATGAACATTGTCACCCAGGTGCAGACTTTAGTAAACGGGTAAGGAGCTTGGGACTCCAAAAGGTCACATATTTGCTGAAATGGTGGCCATGGAGCAAATGCTGAGACCAGCTCACTTCTAGGCAATAGTGAGTTGGTGCTGTCACCCATGCCGAGCCTGGACTCCAGATCAGCACCCTTCACATCTCACCCTCGCTACCCTTGTCCTGGTGCAGCTCATATGGCTACAGCAGCTCTGACTGTCAGCCACTGGATCAGAGCCAGGGCAGGTAGCCTGAGGTCTACAGCAAAGGCAGAATAGACCAGGAGTCCAGGATTTCCTAAGGCAGCTCTGCCTCTACTTCAGATGGACAGCAGGTGTTTGAATACAAGCTCAGCATCCTTAAGTTCTGGTAAGTGCTGAGTCCTAGAAGGTGCAGGAACAGAGAAGTGGGTATAGACGAAGAGCAGGAACCCACACATTGTTGTCTCCTTAAACAGCTGTTCCTGGGACAAGCCAGTCTATTTAGCATTTCAGTGACAGTGTGATACTAGAAGAGGCACTTGCACTCCAGAGTGCTGGAGTAACTGAATTTCTGAGATAGCCACTGGGCCCTCAAGCACATAATTCTTCCATCATGGCCTTTGAACTCAGATATAAAGTCTTTATGGGCACAGGGCGGGATCTTTCCATCTGAATGTCTGAGCAGAGTTGGTCATCCAATATGTGCAGGGGTAAGAGAGGAGATGATTTGAAGTCTATGGTGGAAGTGGCAGCTGTGTGCCTGGACTGCACAGATATGCCCTGCAGTGCCCCAGAGAGACTACTGGCTTTGCTCCTCATGTGCATTTGCAGGATGGGGAAGGGGTGCTCCATAGAGCCAGTCTTCAGTATAATGGGTCATGCTGCATATGTTGGCAGCACAAAGGGTTGAGCTGTACAAACAACTCGGGTACCGCGTGTGGAGACGAGTTCTGCAGATGTTCACTGTTGGCTGCAGGGCACAGCCAAGTCAGGAGGCACTTGGATTGGAAATAACAATGTGTTGTTTTGTTTTGGAAGGTATTAGATTATGACAAATGTTTACCTTGTACACCATTTGGTGTCTGGCAATTGTCAAGGTGTTTTGTTGAGTCCTGATACTTTGACAGCTCCTTAACAAATTTTCACGGACTTCAGAATGTTCACTGTGTTTCTTCTTTCCTAGTATTTGGGGTAATAGTAAATAATACTATTTCCTTGTATTTTCCTAGTATCTTGACTTTAAGGCTCTAGGAATTTTCTCAGGAATGTCTGTAATATTTGCAGGATCAAGGGTAAGTTTTACAAATGGCCTACACATTGAATATATGTAAATATTTAAAATTTTCAAAGAGAGGCTAACAAAATCTGCTAGCTAAAAATATATTCTCCCCTCTTACCAAGCATATTTTCACAACAACTTGACAAGCTAAGCTAGTCACTCTTCTATTAGTATGAAAACACACCTGAGGGACTCAGTAGACGTAGGGTATATTGTGGCTCACATTGTCGGAGGTTTTCGTCTATGATTGGCCAACTCTGGTGCCCTTAGGCCTGGAGGATGCCAGAACACTGAGGCCTGGAGGCCATGGCAAAGCAAAACTGCTCACCTCATGGTTATCCGGAAGTGAAGACAAAAATAGGAATAGGCTAGGGTGCCAATATCTTCTCAAAAGCACACTCCCAGTGACCTACCTGTGCCCAGTAAGTCCTGTCTCCTGAAGGGTCTAAGCGTAACTTTCCGAAAGCACTGTAGGCTGATGACCAGTCCCTCACATGCAGCCTTTGGAATGTTTTCACGATCTGGTCTCTTGAGTTTGATTTGGACTCATTAGAAACTGCTTGGGTTTCATGGCTGGAACATCATGGTGCCAGGAAAGCCGACCCTGCCCTTCTGCCTGTGCCCATCCTTTTTCTTTAAATGTCCAAGTCCATTTTCAGTCATGAACAGGCTTAATTTTCACATCTGGACACTCTATGCTCTACATTGAGCTCCTTCCATAATTCCACACACTGCCGCTCTCAGGGACCCACCTACTACAGGCTGATCGGTCTTTGGGAGGTTGGACTTGAGAAAATGGCCAGTGTTAGCCCTAGAGGAAGCACATGAACATGTGGGCAAAGATTTGGGGAATCCTAGATACCAGGGGAGAATCCAGAAGAGGAAAGAGGGTGAGTTTGGCTACATGAACTTCCCACTGTAGAGGGTGGGTAGGACAGAAGGCAGTCCTAGTGGAGTTCTTTGAGGCGCACACTCCAGCATAGGAGGTCCTCTTCTGTGCTTCTTGAGGTAACACTATCATTTCAAACCCATGTATGATGAAGGCTGGAATTTTTTAATTTTTACATGAAATGTAAAAGTTTTTACATGCTACCTAGAGTAAGTAATAGAACAAAAATTAAAAAAAAAAATACCTTTTAGCATGGTCCATTTTTATGGGTGTTTGAAAAATGGATCACTATGCATTGAAGGGTTAATGGGCCCAAAGAGGGCCACAGATGCTTCTCCGAGTTGGGCTAAACTTAAGACAAAGACAGATGTCTTGGCAATATTTCCTTTCCTTTTCTGTGCTCTTATCTCAGAACTATGGCTCTTGCTGTGGTCTCCTCATGAATGAATGGCCATTTTACTCAAGTTTCAGGTCAGTGATTTTAAAGATGGCAGTGGTCCTTTAGAGGGTGGCTACCATACAGCTGGGATTGTGCCAGATAATATACATATTTATCTCATTGCCTGGGAGATAAGTGTTGTGATTTCTCCTGGAAGAGAATAGACTCAGAATAGTGTGGTTTAGGTAACTTTTTTGGCTACCAAATGTATAAATAGCAGAAAATATCTGACAGTAAATCTTACACCCTTTCCTGATGCCTCCCACAGAGAAAGAAAGGAAATAGATTTCCCCTGCATCCCCCACCAATAAAAAGACCCCTCCCCATATGCTAACTCTCCACTAGTTCCAGGGAGGAGTATGCTAGTCTTACTCCAGAAGACTAAGGATATTTGGCAGGCCAAGCAGGGCAGGGACGAAAGCTGAATTTCCCCATTTTAAAGTGTGCTGTGTATGTATGCCAGTGTATTCCTTGTTGCAAACTGAGGAACATGAGGATAAGGGAATCTTTGTCTTCTTCCACTCCTCTAGATTGCAGGCACGAATGTCTCTGGATCAATTCCCTCAATTCCTGGGTTGCAGTTAGAGGATAGGATTAGCTGTTTCGTGGTTCACCTTAGTTTTGTCACTGATGGAGCTTGGGCAATGAATAACCAGAATGATAATAGGCAAGAGATTCTGCTGAGGGTAGAGTTCAGCGTGGGGATCTGCAGCAGCTTAGCTATTTCTACTGAACATTGAAATCTTCTACTGAGTCAGAGCAAGTTTTTCAAGGGAGGATCAGGATCAAGAGCCTCTGTTTTGGTGGCATTGTGGCCTGCTGGCATCCACTGCTTAATCCACCTGCTACCACGTTCCTTTTTCAGAGGTAATTCTTCAATCAATGCTTCACACTCAACTATACCTCCGTGTCTGCTTTGGGGGAAACTCAAACTCCTCCAGACCCTCATACTTCACAGGCACCCAGTAACAGTGATTGAAACTGCTAGCCCAATAGAATAGAATGCTGTGAGAACAGAGCTGTTTTTCTATTTCCCCTTTTTACACCTAGACTAACATTTGGCACATAGTGTTGGGTATGGAGCCCAGTAAAGAACTGCTGAATGAACAAATGAAACTCAGGCAAATCTCTGCATTTGCTCAGTCAGGACGGGCTGGGCTTAAAGGTGTGCTTCTGGAAGTTTTCTGTGTTTATTGTCTCTTTCTTTTGGTACATCGGCATCCAGTCCCCTCCTCCTTCCTTTCTTTCCCTCAGTCCCTGAGAATTCAGAGCAGCCCCATCTTCCATGCTCAGAAAACCCCCTTCGAGCTCCCTCCATCTCTTCTCAGCTTCTCTGCTTTATCAGCAAGCCAAAGGCAAGCGATACTCTCCAACCATCAGGTGTGAACGCTGACCTTCCTTGGACTCTGCTTTCATCCGGTCCCCGAGTAGGGAATGTTTACAGAGAGCATTGCATCAGAGCACTGCTCTAACAAGGTGCTTTTGGATTTTTTTTTTTAATATCAACTAGTTGCCAGCCATCCTATTCCATCTTCAAATTTTTGACTCTTCTGGGTACCCCAAGAATAGTACAATATTCATCCTTTTGTGTTTGATAGATTTCACTTAGCATAGCATCTTCACGGTTGATCCACAGTTCTGCATGTTTTCAGAGTTTCTATCTTTAAAGGTTGAGTAATCTATTTTATGTATGCACTGTATCCATACATTGTGGAGCGTTTGGAGTTGGTGTCTACCCTTTGGATGTTGTGAACAACGGCACTGTGAACCTGCATGTACAAATGCAGGCCTGAAGTGCTTGACAGTGGTCCTGACAAATGCAGAAGTAGGTGGTTTTGTCAGTGTGTGGAGACACCGCACACATGGCGATGATGGTGAAGGTCTATCACTCAAAGTGGCCTTGGAATAGTCAAGAGACCCATAAACATGAGCTGTAGGAGGCTGCTGCCAGCATAACACAACATGGATTTCTACAGCCAATGAAAAAATAGGCATAAAGAGGCAATAAAATAATAGTATAGTTATTATCTGGAACAATAATATGATCTTTTACTATCATTACGAGGCATTATGTACCATACATAATTATGTGCTATATTTTACAACAGCAGACAGTAGAGGTGGGTTGTTTACACCAGCACCACTACAGAAAGGTAAGCAATGCATTGTGGTATGATCCTCTAATGGCCAGATGCCACAAGGTGACCCAAGTTTTCCGTTTCATGACATCTTATGGGTCCACTCTTGGATGTAGGGTGCGCTGCTGATCATCCATCTTGATGTGGTTCGTGAACGGAACTGAGTCCCGGCTCTCAGTGCTCCTGAAGTAAGCGTGGAACTGCTGAGTCATTTGGTAATGATATGTTTAACTTTCCAAGGAGCCACCAAACTGTTTCCATAGCACCAACAAGGATTCCAGCGCACCCAGTCTTGGGCTCAGAATGTTTGTTATCACAAGGAAAGCTCCCAGAGGTTCTGAGACAAAGACCTGATCTCACTCTGATCCCTCATTCCTCAAACTAATTTGATAGTGACCCCTTTGGGAAAGGATCATTCCCCGCTGGCCTGGGAAGAGTGCTCTGACCTTCACAGGTTTGCATGGGAAGGGCTTTGAGTTCAGCCTGTGGATTTGGAGGCAGCATCCAGAGTGCAGACGTGGGCCCAGCTCCATCCAGCCAACGAGCTTGTTGGGTGACTTGTTCTCGGTGGCTCTGCACATGTTCTATTATTCTCTGTTTTATGTACCCTTCTACTGTGTGTTGGCTTTTGTAAGTTCTATTTATTCCTAGGATTAGCTCAGATACCTCTCTGCACTCAGGCGACAGGACTTTGCCATGTTATTTGCCAGGCAGAAGCCGGAAGCTCTTCTTCACAGCTAGTTGCCTGTTGAACAATTTGCCTTTACTATATCGAAGGTGGTCAATTTTACCTTGTTTATACAATGACCTGGTTAACTTCCTGAAAATGTAGATGCTTTGTATCTCACTAAAAATTCTAACTTAGTAGCTCTGTGGTGTGCACTTAATAATTCTAGAAAGCACCTTTAAAAGCTCCAGCAGTATTTTCAGGCAGAATTTTGGAATTCTCTTTAGTTCTGTGAAGATGTCCCAATTCAACTGTGTTTATTTGACACATAATATACATAAACACTGGATGAGTGAATAAACTTATGAATTAACGAATGAGCTGAGGTTTCCTCCTCTATAAATGATGACCTTCGACTCGACATTGTCTCAACCTTTTCTTGACTTCTTAAAATTTGAAATTTTTTAACCCCAAATACTATGTTCCCCACAGCTTTAATATTAGAAATGCACACAATACACAAACTGAAATATAAAAAACCTCCAGAAAGGCCCACTGAAAAGAGATTTAGCTCAAGTTAATATTTGGGTAAGGACTTGCACCCATGTCCTCTCTCCTGAAAATGTGAGGAGCCAACAGGCAGCACCGTCAGGGTGGCCAAGCCTGAAGTTTGGGAACCAGGGACCTGTCCTTAGGGCAAGCCAGGTGGGAGGGGTGTCGAGGCGTACAGAAGGTCAGCAGGCAGAACTGCCAGGGGGCCTGACTCTGTTAAAACCACATCTCAGGGGACACAACCCAGGTCTTCACTCATGCTGAGCACAGGCTCCAGGGCCGAGCACTGTCGCCAGCCCTTCATGGTGTCTTTGACTCTTTCCCTGCAGGTCATGAGAGGCAGCTTCAGCTTCTCGGAAGAACTGTGGCCCGAGAGAAATGAAATCTCTTATTACTTATAACCCCTTAGCGTTTCAGAAGAAAAAGGCTGACTGCGCCTGCCAAGATCCAGCAAATATTTAGTTAGCTTGGAAAGAATGGATGCTCATTTTCCAATTCTCACAGATTTCTCTATGCCCGGTTTCTTTTATTAAAAACATTAAATCCAGAGATAAAGTCGAATGGCACTCCAAGCTGTAAGCATTCATCTGTATCCCAGGGAACAGAACTCAGGATCTGAACAAAGAGAAGTTAAATCAATAGAACTCATGAATGTCCTCTAGGACAGGACCCAGAGCGGCAGAAGAACAGTCCAGGGGCTCCATTTGCAGTTTTCTTGGAGTGGCTATTTATGGGAAGGGTTAGCCGAGGTTTGTTCAATTGGCAAGTGTCAGCAAAGTGGCCCAGGGGCCAAACACCGCCTGACTCCTTGTTGGTTTTGCATAGACTGAATTATGAATATTTTGTTATCTTGCTAAGTACAGGAACTTTTTTTAAAGACTATTTTATGCCATCTGAAAATGAGAGGAAGTGCAGCTTTGCATCCATAAACAAAGTTTTACTGGAGCTCAGCCACATCCATTTGTTTGCATTTTGCCTATGGTTGCTTTTGAGCTATGCAGGTGGCACCGATGAGTAGCTGAGACAGAGACCAGGTAGCCTTGAAAGCTAAAATACGCACCATCTGGCTTTTGCAGAAGTTTGTGTGTCTCAATAGGGGATAGAAGATCTGGATCTCACTGTTACTTGAACTCAACACTATAAAGGATATAGACACAGTTAAATATATACATACAAGTGTATAACTTAACACTTGGATCGAAAAATAAAATGCTGTTCTTCACAACTGAGGACGCCTCTGTATATCCCTCCTACCCCACCAAAGCCAGGCCTTTGGGATAGTACGTCTCCGTTGTTGTCCAGACTTTTACCACTTATTCCATGGTTGTTTGTTTCTGAAGTTACACAATAATCAGATAACACTGCATTCCTATCTTGGTGTCTGTTTCTCTTAGCCTAGTTTGTCGGGCTAAGTTCTTAGTCATGGCATGTGGTTGTAGCTTTTGTGTATGTCACTCATGATGTCACCTAGGTAAGGCTCACTGATCTGTTATACCATTGGTGGACAGCAGGGTCATATCCAGTTTGGGGCAAATGTTGAGTAACAGCACTGGGGACATCTGAGCCAGGGTTGATTTCAGTATATCTCAAGAGGGGTGGATTTGTGGGATACAGGAAACATACGCCTTCATCTCTCCTCAATGCCCAACTGTTCTCCAGAGAGGTTGGGCCAAAGCATACTCCTGTCTGTGGCCCCCTCTGGGAAGCTGAAGTATTCTCTTGCGTTCTGTCAACCAGTGTTGTTTCCACCTCTGTATCAGGAGCCAAACGATGTCTGTCTGCTCTGTGAACCTGAAGCCTGACAAATAGAAGCCAAGGTTTTTTCTGCTTTGCATCTTCCCTTTAAGTCGTTCTTACATCTTTATAGGAGAAATCAAACTTTCTGACAGGCTAATGTTATGGTTTGGGTATAGGTGTCCCCTCAAAGTCCTCATGTAGTCATGGGGCAGCTTCTGGAATTTGTAACTGATTATTGTGAAAATGGGTGCTACACCTCCCCTGGGGCAGGCAATTTGCATTTCAATGTTACGAAGAGAACTTAGCTGCTTGAGCTGCTGCTAGCTCTCTCCCTGCACTCTTGCTCTTAACTGCCACCATGCAAGATTGCCCCCTGCCATGTGCCTCTCTGCCTTGGAGCCAGCTGAATATGGACTGAAACCTCCAGTAACTGTGAGCTAGATAAACGTTTCCTTCTCTCATTTTGAGTGGTGGGTATTTGACCCAGCAAGGAGAGAAGAGTAACTAAGACAGCTTCTCTAGACAGGGCAAGCACCCAGCCAGCTGAGACATCGTGACCCCCACTGATGGGTACAGAGGAAGGCGGCTCAGTACAGCCAGGATATCAGGTGGGGACACCAGTGAAGCAGTAACTGCCCTTTTCTCTTCCTCCAAGGAATGAGAGGACTAGAAAGGTCAGAGAATCCACCACCTGGGAAGCCAAGGCTTGTGTCTTTCTCAGGAGGATTTTAGGAAAATGGGTGCTGGACAAGCTCCCTCCTTCAACTGCCAGCCAGCGGACGCCCAGCCCCAGCACCTGGAGCACCAAGCGCCACAGGGATTTCTAAAGCATGATGTAGCACTGTACTGAAAAGGCCCCAATAAACCCTCAACTCTAGCACACATTTATCCAGTTTGTGAAGCGGATTAATAGAATAACCAATAAAACATGTATAAAAGCTTTAATTAAATCTGATGAAATAAAGCTTCATGTTTTATTTATGGACACTCCCAACATGTAAAGGATTCAGAGAGACATTCATTTTTACTGCCATTTCGTCCTCATATCTATAATTAAATCCAGGCTGCAGCTCTGGCCCAAAGCAATGAGGCATTTTAAAGCTGGCCTCGGACCCTTCCCCCATCTGCTTTTAATTGTAATTACCATCCCGAATACATAGGAGGCTGATGGCAAAACAAAACAAAATAATCAAACAAACAAACAAACAATGGTTGCTGCCATTCCGTCTTAAAGCGACATGCCGGCGGGATTTGAGGCAGAAGGGCGTATCCTGTAGTTCCAGTTTTATTCTGTACCAAGTGCACAATCCCTTCATTTTACTTTGACATAAAAAAAGAACTTCATGAAACAAGACAAAATAACTTATGATTATATGAAACATAACTGTGACAAATCACAAAACTATACATATTAATAGAAAAAAGTGTACCTAATTCTTTAAAAGATTTATGACAATAAGCACCAGATGTGCCTCTAGAGTAACATGGGCCCCGTATCCAGTATGATATATGCAGTTCATTTCTCTACGTGAGTGTATATAAGTATGTACAAAAGCCTGTGTGATTTATGGAAAACAGATTTCCACCCCCCGAAATGCTTTATGTCAGCAACATTACACAGGATGCTTTGCTGTCTGTATAAAATAAATCTCTTCTTCTTTACACTCAACATTTCTCCAATGAGTTTGGTTTTCCCTTCACCCCTCACACAATATATATATATATATATATATATATATATATATATATATATATATCTGCAAAATTTCCACACCACCAACAGAAAGTGCCATTAAGAAATGCTGCTAGAAAATGACGTGGCAAAAGTCAAATGAAACAACAAACAGAACAATTAAAACTCAACAGTTACAGTCACTGTTCCCAATACTGGAAGGCAACTGGAAAGCCAAGGTTCACTGATAGGGGAGTTGAACACCTGTCCCCATTCAAACCTGATACTAGTGTCCTAGTGTGCTTGACAGCTCATAATTATAAAAACTGAGCAATCCCAACACACTATATTATCAGTGGAAACCACGCTGAGATCTGCTGATGGTCTCTTCCCATGTTAGGGCCACCTAGGTAATTCGCAGGAATCAAGGGTAGAAGGAGATACCTCATAGGACCAGAAAATATTTAAATAATATTTAAATGTTGATCAGAGACTCAATTACAACTGACATTTTCATGTGGTCTCTTTAGGGAATTAGAACAATGTAGCAAATTAAATGGTCCCTAAGCATAGTGATTTATTTTTAATGTAATAGGATAATAGGCTTTGGGCTATGTGCTTCCACATGCACCAGGATTTTTTGTTTTGTTTTTTGTTTCTTTTTAAAGCACAATGACAATCTCTGCTTAGATATTTAAGAAAAGGGCTACACGTCAAGACTAAAAAGGTCAGGAAATGAGAGCAAATGATCTCCTGAAGTTTCATGTTTACTGCTACAAAATAGTAAGATCCGTACATCTTCTGCAGTACAGAAGAAGGCAAGAAGCCAATTTTAATGTTAGGAGAAATTCTGGAACCTACAGATAGCTTGTGGAGTCTGAAGGCAAGTGAATATGTCTTGGCCTGAGGTTCTAATCATGAACCTACAGGGCCACAGGGGCAATACGGCAGCTCCAGGGAGGGGCTTCCTCTGACAACTCCCTTTCGGGCTGCTGAGGAAGGAGGCGCTGGAGGCTGGCGCCCCCTGGCTCTCCTTGGGTCTTTCCAGGCCAGGTGAGCCAGGGGAGGAACAGTGAGGCTGAAGCCAATCAGAGCCTGGCTGGCAAGCAGCTCCTCTTAGCCAGAGGGGGAGACCACATCCTTGGCACCTGCCGTCCAGCTTCTTGCTTTGTTCTCCTCCCTCCTTTCCATTTCAATTTATCCATAAAACCCACGGCAGGGCTGACAACATCAACCGCAACCGCAGCCCACCGCTTCCCATAACGTCCTCATCACATCAACAACATGTATTTTGAGTTGCTCGAAACAGTGTCGGTAGTGAAGAACAGACAGCAGGGTCTTCCTTCCTTTCAAGCATGTGACAGAGGACACGGACTACATGCTGCAGACTAAGCCAGCCAGCGTCAGCACACGTCCTTGCTTAAGGCCAAGTAATACAACCCTGATGTCTGCAAGAAGGGTGGCGTTTTACATGCAGCTTCAGGGCTCACTTGTCAAAGGAGCCTGACGTACAACCTTGCGGAGAGCACAGCAGATCTGAGAAATGTGGTGAACTCAGACCTCCTGCAGACTTGGGGAGTGGCAGGACAGCTCTGCTTAGAGCACAGCCCACTGGCAAGACAAGCCGGACCAGCCAAGCGTGCTGCAGAGTCGGGGTCCACCCTCGGCTCCTCGTGCCCCTCGTTCTACTGTACCCTGAAAGAACGTGGGAATTAGGTGGAACACTTGTGATTTTGGAGCCAGAGTAGAAGGACCCATCTGTCACAAAACAAACTGTCACAGGGCTCCGAGTCTGACATCAAGCTAATTGTCCTGCTGAAGACTGTAATTATCTCAATCTGATAAATACAATTGTTTAGAAAATA
>PVJA010008643.1:36625-63911 GCA_004027025.1 Myocastor coypus
AACTACATCAACAATGACACACGGCTACTGGTGGAACAAGGAGGCTGGGAAACCCTGGGCACAGGTGACGGTGTGGGCACAGTGACCACCGCACTTGTGGTGGGCGTGCAGGCGGAGATAGTGCTGGTCAGGACAAGCATATGCAGACATCATCGGGCAAGAGCTCAGACCTTGTGTACATCTCAAAGAAATACTTACATGAATCGGAAGAGACGTGTACAAGAATGTTCAATGTACTTCTGAAGCGGTGAATAGGAGATAAACCAGGGTCTTGCCCTGGTCGAGTGGGCAGGTGAAATGTATGGGGTGAACAACTCACCCTTGCACATACTGTCCCAGTTTTAGTCCTCAACGTCTATGTCTTAGGAACCCTTGAAGTCCTAGGACCTTCAAAGTCCCATGACGTCCTGATATGTGCTGGAGGTATCCCCATGGAGGGCCTTGCAACACTGAAGGCACATATATGCAGTGACAAAAGGAGGGAAGAAAATTAAGTATTTCAAATATCAAAAAAATAAATATAAAGGCTAGAGTCAGTTGTGTGAAGCCTATGTACAGGACAAAAATGCAAATTAATTACCATACTGATAGTTGCCTTTGAGGTTTTTTATTTGGTTGGTTTTTTTTGTTTTGTTTTGCCTTTATATTCTTCTGCATTTTACTAGTGGTGAAGAAAGAGTAGTCTAGAGTCAGAATTCCTAATTTCAGATCTCACATACATATCCACAGTGTAGTTTTGGTAAATTATCGAATCCCTGGAAGTCTCAGGTCATTAATTTATAAAATGTGACTAATAATAGTAACTACATCTCACTGTTATTATGAATTTATGTAATTTAGTGATATAAATTATACATTAACTGAATAGTAAAATTAAAAGTGTAATTGTTTTACATTAATTATGTAATCCTCAAAAATAAGTCAAACTTTTTTCAAAAAATATATTACATACCAAGAAAGCAAAACATTCTGGAACATTCTTGGCCTTTTGGATACCTGAGCTGTTTACCTTTTGTCCATGGTTTCTACATCCTGCACTAGCTGACACACCTTTTGATTCCTTCATTTACCCTAATTGCAACACAAAAGAGCACAAGCCTGAGTGATTTGAAGGAATCAGAAATTGGAGCTATGTGATTTGGGGATTCCCTTGGGCACCTGTGGTCAAGCTCTTGTAAACATGGCGTATTCATCAGGAGGAAAACAGGAAGCATAGCATCATGGTGGGTCTCTCAGGATGTGATGCCTCCTCCCTGAGTAAAAGAGACAGTATTTGCTACGTGTAGACCTACTAGAGCTGGTGTCCTATTCAAGTTCGTCACTCATAAATTCCCAGGCTGCATTCTTCAGTGTAATATTATCCTTCCAAGAAGAAGAGATATTTTTTCACTGAGCTCTCACAACTCCTCAAATAAGAACATTGATCATTCTGGGACAATGATAGAGACATTCGCCGGCCTTTTGTGAAAACCAATTCATTCTCTCTTTCCTATCTTCTCCCTTGTTTCTGAGAGAGAGCAGAAATGTCAAGAGACTCCAATCTCTGTTGGGGCGTTGTGATGTGTGTGTCTAAAGGCTTTGTGATGTGAGATAATAGATAATATGCTAAATAACAAACTCAACACTCGGAGCTCCTTCTCTCAGGCTGCATCTCAGCAAAGAAGGCAAAGTAAACTATAATTCCTGCCTTTGGGGTATCTTGTCTGATGTGAGAGACTGTCAAGACCAGAGCAGCCCCACAAGCATGTTTTATCACTCTAACAGCCAACTCAGGAAAAGAAAATCTTCTTTACTAAATCCATGCCTCCACGGAATGAGGCATACTGATGCCAAACACACTGGTGTGGATGGTTATGGCCACTCAAGTAAGACTTTTAGTATTCTCTCATCCAGTGGTATTGCCATAAAGCTAATGAAATCTACAAAAAAGAAAAGTCCTTTAGGATCTTATCTCACACACAAACCAAGAGAAAGCCAAACTTACTTCGATGAATGGCTCCTGTGTTCTAATGGTTAGATGTCATGTAGCAAATTTGGAAAGAACACTACTTCTCGGACTCTAAGCAAAATGAGGCAAGATATTAACACTGTTCATGAGCATAAAGCCTAAGAGTAATGGCAAGGTCAGCCGATCTGCAAATCAGTCCTTCAGTGAACATTATCAAGGACTGGCTAGGATACTACTGGAGAAAGCAAAGCATTGGGTGACAATACCTTGTCCTTGAGTGTGCAGAATATAACTGGAGCAAGGCCATATGCATTTATTAACAACATAAGAATGTACATAGACATAACTTGGCAATACATGTTAGTTGTCACATTAAGTTACAAAATTATCCCTTTTCCACTTTAGAATTTATTGTATTTCCAAGTATGGAAGAGAAAAGGAATTTGCAAATAAACTTATTCTATATAAGCTGCAGTTCCTGATGAGCAAGGAGAATCATTTCTCCTCATCTCAATTGTGGGAACCTCCCCTTCCAAAATCTTACTTTTTAATTATAAAAAAAAAAAAAAATTGGAGGTAACTGTAACAACTACAAAATGTAGAGTAATATAAACAAAGAGCACAAGATTTTCTTTTAGTTCCTTGATTTACAAATGGCTATTTCATATTAAAAATGCAATTATATTTGATAAAATATGACTATACATTTGTAACATTTTAGTCAAATCAAATGATCATGCATTTTATCCTGTTTTCTTTCTCCTGTTAGCCGAGCTTCTGCACGCATCCCTACAATTCATTCTCAAAAAGCTTCTCCCCTTACTTCATCATGTCAGACTACAGATGGCTAAAATTATAGAAGTATAACAGGGAGCCACATAGGGACCTCAGGAGTCAGTGCAGAAAATGTAAAGGTATTGCAGCTGTGGGGAAGGTGCATTGATTGAGGGCCATACCTCCAGACAGAAGATAGAGTGAGTACACTTGTATGCTTCTCCTAGCGGTGAGCAGCTGTGATTAATATTCTAAGTAGGTATCAGTCACCTTGGGAGGTGGCAAGCAGGGAGAGCCACTGAAAAGCCCATTCTGTCCCATGTGCGTCTGCTTCCTGACTCCCTTCCCCACTTCAGCAACCTCACCTAAGCAATTATATTTGTACTCTTACTGGTTCACCATAGTTTGGTGAACTCATAACCACCTTGTGATTTTCCATTTGATGAGTGTTACCTAAGTGATTGTACTTGCATTCTTGTTAGTTGATTATATAGTTTCTTCCACCTTAAACCCATCTTTCCTCATGCTTTGTTCTTTTTTGGCTTTAATTCACTTTAGTACAGGGTCTACAGAGTCTGGTTACATAGGTTGGACTTGTAGTGATTCCTCCTGTTTTCAGCCTCCCAAAAGCTGGGATTACAGGCACACACCACTATGCCCAGTCTCTAATCCCGTCTCAGTGCACCTTGGGGGGGGCGGGGCAGAGCTGGCATGGCATGCCAGGGATCAAACCCTGGTCCCTGTGCTCTGCCTAAGCAGGTGCTTTTGTCTGCTGAGCCACCTGGCTGGCCCTCACGGTTTTGTTCTATAAAACTCCGTTGAGAAGCAAGGACCTTACCAACCCATTTCTGTCTCTCTCAGACAGCTTTCTTTCCCCCAATAAATTCTGCATTAACCTCCACTGTTTCTACAGTCCACTCTTCTCTATTTTAGAGAACATGAAGTCATACCAGAAATCTAGCAGGTTGCAAATGT
Organism: Myocastor coypus; assembly: GCA_004027025.1. Taxonomy (NCBI): domain Eukaryota; kingdom Metazoa; phylum Chordata; class Mammalia; order Rodentia; family Myocastoridae; genus Myocastor; species Myocastor coypus. The sequence goes on from PVJA010008643.1 coordinate 40,323, forward strand.
CTTTCCCCTACACCAAGCTCAGTGATAGCTCTGTAATGATAGGTGAGACGGGGAGCTCCCAGCCATTGTTGCTGCTAGTGAGGATAAAGCAGCCCACCAAGCTGTGTGTGTGGATTTCCTTCCCAAGAGGAAGGGGGATGTATAGGAGAAAGGGACTGCACGACTGAGCAGGACTACCACAAGGGTAGTCTCTTTCTGTAGGATCCAATAGAACTTTCCCTGATGATAAAAATGTTTCTTTCTTTTTTTTTTTTTTTTAATTTGTGCTATGCAGCTACATGTGGCTATCAAGCACTTTAAATGTGATATGTGTACCTACAGTACTGACCTTTACAGTGTATTAAATTTTAATGTGTTCACACTTAAAAGCTACATAAGGCTCCTGGCAATTGTCTGAAATAGCATTACTAGGGTAATTTGAATTCCCAGATTTAGTGGAACTAGTTTCAGAAATGTTGCTGATTAGATTCCTGAAAGAAAAATACACTATACACTAAGAGTTTAAATAAAGGTCTGACAAGTGATTTTTAAAGTCTGGACCTTCAAGACAGGAAACCTATTAGACTACCACATCTATCTACTCTTTACAAACTTATCACTTCAGTCATTGTGGAAGGAACCAAAGTAAAATGTCTCAATAAGTAAATAATGGTCACTCAACTCCCAGCACTCAAGAAGCTGTGTATTCTTTTAAGCTAACCTGGTTGGCCATTTCAATCCTCTGAGGAAACTGCTGGAAGTTAGAAGCAGCAGTAGTAGTAGCTGGAGATGTGTTACCCATAGTCCGTATTTTAGCTCAAGGGCTCAACTGACAAAGTACACTGGAAGTGACAATGTCACAGGGAGACCACTACTTGTGGTGCCTTGTGGTAGTGAAAGGCAACACGGAAGGCTCCCCCCAGCTGCCCACACGTGCACGGAGTTGCTGCCATCTGCCCACCCTTCACGAAGCTGTTATGAACACAACGAACACTCAGAGAGTTTATTTATGTAGCAGAAACCTTGGCAAGATGAAATTCTTGTTCTCCTGTTTGGAAGAACACACACATTCTAGGTGCCAGAAGAAGGACTGGGAGACAACCCTCAGAAGTGACCTGAACCCGGCTCTTCCCTCCAGTAGGATTAGAGTTGATCACAGCCTCCATGCAGTGGGAGCGCCCCTACCTGCAGACATCAGGAAAGTTACAAAACTACTTCCTCTTAATTGGAAGGAAGGACCTTTTGTGAGGCTCTTCAGAAGTACAACTGAGGACAGTCACTCCCTACGATCCCTTGATGTCTTCAGATGCGAACATCCTCAACTCCTACGTGATCTGGACTCTTATTATTTCAGGGCTCCAGGACAAGGACCATAGTTTTTGAACTGTTATCCTAATCTCAGGAGCCAACTCTTCTATGGACTTGTTAGAAAAATGCTGACTGCTGTGTACACCTGCCGTTGTTGTAGTTTTATAAAATTGGTGTGTAACGGTGACTGCTCCTAAAGCAACCACAAAGATAAAAAGAGAACTGAAAGAGACCATGCAGTGTAAAGGACGGAGCCTGTTTCTACCACATCGTTCACATTCTATGAAAAGTACCCTTCACTTTTCTTTTCCTAGTCTTTAATAACACATGTATCTAAATTTCTCTGCCTTTATGCACTTAAAAATGATTTTGCTAAGCATCTGCTTAAGTAGTGGGGATGCAAGGAAGAATAAAATGCTTTCTGTGCCTTCTTGGGGGTTATACTTTAGTGCAAGAAAACATAATAAACATGTAAATGAGAAGCTGAATGATGTAATTTCATACTACATATGATAATATAAAGAAAATTTTGTTAAGGACATACACAGAGATGGAATGCTCTTCCTCATAACACATTCAAAACAGGAAGAAAGAAAAATAACAAAGAAATTTTCTCTGGTGGCCTTTGTTTGATCTTACCCTGAAATGGCAGGTGTATAATAACTGGGAGGCCACAGCACAGGTCTACTGAGGACCAGCCTGGAAGAGAGGAAGTCCTACCAGGGTGCTAAATAGTTCTTACCTGCACAGGACAAACAGGTATCGGCAGCAGACACTCTGTTGAAAGACCTTGGTTTTGGGGTGGTACAGTTGTCTGCATGCCAAGTGCAAGGCAGGGAATATATTTACAAGTTTTACAACTATTTTTCTACAAAAGCTATAATTTTGTGGATTATTTTCAGTAATGGAGAGCTTTTGACCTTAGTCATAGGATTACTCTGTATAAAATGGTATGGCTGGCTCAAGCAATGATAGGCTCAGCTCAGTCACAGGGATATACAAAGGACACACATAGCCAAGTTTCTAGGCATTCTGGATGACTTCTCCAACACTTTTTGGCTCTTGTAGATTCCTCTACCATCTACCAATCTTGGCCCTGCTTTGATAGGTATTCAGATACCTATTATACACTAAGACACAAGTTGTTATATGGGATCCATCCATACCTTCTACAGAATTTTGCTGTGAACCCCAAATCCCTCTATTAAAAAGGAAGTCTAGTAAAAATGGGTGTCATACACGCCTTTACCTTGCATAGCTCTCTGTTATGTGCTTTTCTCAACGAGATGTGTGTTCCAGGAGGTACAGACCTTACCCTGCTTGTTTGCTTCTATCAACACTCAAAATAGCACCTGTTGTACAGTGAGCACTCAATAAATACTGGAGTGAATGAATGAATGAATGAATGATAGGAAGCCTGGGCCATTTTAATTGTAAAGTAAATTGACAAGAGTTTGCTGGTGTCTTTATGTATAAACCATCATATTTAAGAGAGACTGGAAGCCCTCGACTCTGCGCAATCAGGCATCATCCGGGGCCAACCCATTCCAACACTTCGTTCGCACTGTGAAGAAGACTCTTGGCTTTCACTGAAGCACTGTGAGGAAGGGCAGAGGCTTGAGCAAGGAGAGTTTTTGAATCCATTGAATTCTGTTTCTGGGGTAGTTCAGCACAAGAGGGAAAGCAAAGGACAAGCATAGCAGCCAAGTATAAGGACTCCTGTTCAAAATATCCCTTCCATTATTCTGGAGGCAGGAAATCCACGTGAGTCAAATAACTCCTTCGTACCTGGTTCAAAGATTCCATGGCTGGGGAATGCTCACAGTTACTAACTTCTCAATCACTCCATGCAACTGCTTTAAGGCAGACTCTGAATATTTAAATTTTAACTGGGAGGAAAGGGACAGAGAAAGAAGAAGATAAATGTCCTCCTATTTCTTGATGCTTCCCATTTCTTTGTCTATTTGTCCCTTACTTCTGGGGTCCTGTGACCTGGTCACCTTGAATACCTTTTGTAATCCAAGATGGAAGCCAATGAACAACCGAGAGAGAAAACACAGCAAGTCCTGCGAGAGCTCTGAAAGGCCATGAGAATATAGTTTTTGGAGTAATATATTCTCAGCCTGACTTCACGTACTGCAACTCTCTTCAGAAAAAGACTCATTAGTAAATATTTCCTACACATGCGGTGGTGCCATAGTATGAGGATACCTTGCAGGTTCCTTTATAGGTAACCATTTGATGTTTCATTTTGGAACTGGGTAGTGCAAACAAGTGCACTAATTTTGCAGACAATGAGACGGAAGCCAAGAACTGTTGAACCCTTGTCATTAAAACCCTTAACTTTCTATGATATCATGCAAGCAAAAGTAGAGAGCTCCTCCCACCACTTTAATATTTCTAAATGTCCAGGTACTCTGAGTTACTTAGGAAACTAACCTTCCTAAATGGTCAGGAGAACTAAAACAGTGAATGTATAATCACTCTTACTGCAAGTCACGAGCTCTCTGGTAACTCCCTTGCATAGGCATTTTGGGGACATTTTTGGTCTGTATGATAACAGCCATGCCGAATTCTGTACTCAGGAAATGAAGGAGGAGCTAATACTTATTCGTTCTGTAAAATGCATTGTCCTAAGGTTTACAAAGGAAATCTGCTTTACAGCATGTTTTTAGCTAAGCAGTCCCTACTTTACGGACTAGGAGACAGCAGTTAAAGTAATTTCCTCCAGCTCTCATAGCTACTGCATTTCAGAACCAGATTCAAGTCCTGGTCTGTTTGCTGAGGCTGTGGCTGATGGCTGTGGCCCACATGGATGTAAAAATCCCAGCATTTTTATTGAGACCTATTCTTGTCCAATTATAGGCACAGTTACTCAGACCGAGTGTACGTTTCAGAAAGTACATTCTAAGGCTGAAAATGCTGAATTAATTAGCAAAGTTGATCAGATTATCTAATCACTGTAAAATGCTAAAAACTCTCATGAATAGGAGTAGGCAATTCAGGAATGTCTTAGGGTACGTTTCCTCGTTAGCTTCTATTGTATTTCCACCCATCCCATGAACAATTTGAATCTAAGTTGGATTCCCAGAAGATCTAGTAACCAAGTGTATATCTTTAGTTGTTGTTGTTGTTTTTGTCCTTCATGAGCCTCATTTTCTTTGAAAATAATACAAATTTTATAATGTTGTGGAACCTCTGTATGACATTGTTTATGAAAGCCTTTAGGGCATTCCCTTAGTAATCTGCAGAAAAAGGAGTAATTCTATTACAAAGAAATTAGTTCAGAAAGGTCCAGAGGCTCTGTGAAAGCACAGGCACTTCCGAAGCAATTTTCCTTATATAACTCACCATGCTTAAGTGTAAAGCAATGCACCTTAGTGAAATGCCCACAACGTGGTTGTCATTTTTGCCTTTGCTCCTCATGCCAGCCATAATATTACCCAGGCCTTCCTCTGAGCTATAGCTTGACTAAGCCTGCTTCCCAGAGGAGGTAGAGACACTCCCTCTCTGTTTTAATCCACAGTCTATAAATGGCGAACTCCAACAACAGCTCACAGGCTATGTTAGGAAGACAGCTTTTGCTTCGTGTTGAGAACTGAACCAGCTTGCAAAGCACTGGAGCTATTTACGACTGACATTTTAACAGCTACTCTATGAAGGAAGAGGAAAATAATGGAAATATTAACTCTTAAAATTCCAGTTGGACGGATTTCCACTGAGGGAACCCTATGACATGGTTATAAAAGTCGATCTTCGGAGCAACCGCTTAGGCCTTTGTCCTTGTACAGATGGGCTGTAACCAGAGAACTCCTAGTTATAAAAGTACACCCGACTTCAGCAAGTGGAGCTGGGTCCATGGACAGCTTCAGATGCCACTTGCATGCCCGAGGGAAGTGGGCTCAAACCCTCCGTGTGCTCTCTCCCTTTGTGTCCCGACTGGACCTCACCTATCTGTGGCAAGCTGGTGACAGCACTGATCATTGCGGACTATGCTCTGGCTTGCTCTTCTCTAACTTATCTCCAGAGAGGGAACTGCTGCTGATATCTACACAGGGTTCAAATAAGGGGAGGAGAGTGGGCAGAGCACGTTACTGAAAGAGACAATAAGGAAACTGGAAAAGGCACAGTGAGACGGAAAGCGTAAAACACTCTTGGTTAAAAGATGCAATCAATTTTCATTAAAAAACTTCCAAACCACCCCGAACCCTAGTGTGAGATGGTCCATGGCTTCCAAATCCTCAGAATGATAAGCTGCCAAAGGAACTAATTGCACTGTGTCTGGGGAATTGCCATGTGCAGATATATGCAGTTAAGAATAAAATGGTTTAGTGGATCCTGATGGTGAGAGTGCACATTTGGAAGTTACCTGAAATAGAGACTCTTAAAACTCAGGAGACATAGGAGATGGATTTGAATGCCAGCTTTGACACGTACTGGATGGGTGGCCTTGAGGAGGCCACACTCCAGCCCAGGGCAAAACTGGCCTAGCAGAAGGGCCTCATCCAGCAAGGCTGCTCATTCCAAGATACCCCAGAAGCAGGGAAGGAGGATACAACCTTCCAGGACCAACCTCCAGCCAGGCCCTGCTCCCTAAGAGCACTTCGGGACACTCATTCAGCAGCACCTTGTGGGCCAATCAGCTTCCAACAGCCGCACTTTGGAACACGTGAGACTCTTGTTAGCATTTTAGATTGCAACCATGAAGTGTTTTCTCAGAGTGTATGATTCTGCTTTCATAAAAGAGAATACTATAGTCTGCTCATCTGGAAGCAGAATCTTCCAAGTAGGAAGAAGATGCACAGGGAACCAACAGATGGGGTTCAGTGATCCGTGTACAGAGGCTGGACCCTCAGTCCATGTCCCACTTGCTATACCCAAGGAGTGAAAGATCCTGGCTATCAGTAAGGAGGACAATGAGGGACAGAAAGGGTGGAGCACTTGGATATTCTGAATCTAACAGTGGTGTGAAGCTGCGATTCCACACTGGTGAGGCCGATGAGCATGAGCCTGGCATTCTTCTATGAATGGGAAGCCTGCGGCTTGTGTACCTCTAACTGGGTCAGGACGATAGAAATAATGAATATGAAAACATTTTGTCAACAGTGAAACTCACTGAAGATTCTAGGCCATACTGTTTTATTATGAACCTAGTGCTACTCATCATGCTTTCTCTGAGTTTAAGGTGTATGTACCTATAATTGAATAAGATTACTTTCTATAAGGTCCATAACCAACTCTGACTGAGAGAAATGTGAACCAAATGAAAGGAAAATGGTTCAAAAGAAAAAGAAAAAAAAAAAAAAAAAAAACTGAAGCAAAATAAAAAAACAAACAACTCCCTCCCTGCAAAGATTTCTCTTGGCCTTTGTCTTTCCGCGAGGGCCAGCTCAGTTCTTTGTGGTTTTCAGGTTGTCCAGGACTTGTAGAACTTCAAGAAGAAAAACAAAGGAAAAAGGAAGATGAAAAAATACTCGTTTTTAGGGGCCTGGCAGGATGGCTCAGTGGTCTAAAGCGCCTGCTTCGGAAAGCTTAGGTGGCTGTAGGGACCGCGGTTCGATCCCCGGCACCACATGCTGCGCCAGCCCTGCCCTCAGGGCAGGCTGAGCTGGCCATAAAAATAAATAAATAAACAAACAAAAGTTCTGACACAAGAAAAAAAATTCTTAAAAATTACTCATTTTTTTTCAGGTACACCTACATTACTTCCTTTAGATTATGGCTGACTAGGGAACCATGGTGAGGGGTCCAGTATCCTATACTTGGGGTCTAGGCAAGAAATTCATAATAAGGTGGGTGCCACCAGTACCAGCTCCACCCTGGTGGGTTTGTTAGACTTTCCTCTCAGCAAGTCTGAGTGAATCAGAGGCCTGGAGGACTCGGACGGGCCCAGAAGGTGGAGCATTTCACAGGTACTTCTTACACTATAGTTTAAGAGGATCTAAGAACACTGTGAGATGATTTGTAAACCCCTAAAAACTTTTCAAATGAAATCTCAAGGGGGCAAAACAAAACAAACCAATTAAAAACCCAGAAGGGCTTTGTTTCCATCATAATGGGGAAGGTGAGCTCTTTTAATGGACATCTCTTCCTCTTCCTGGGTCCCAGCCCTTTCGGCTAGACCTTGGGACCCTTGAAGGCAGGATGAATGATAATGATTGTTCTAAAGTGATCTTATAGTTATATCTCTTCTACACCATACTTTCAGGCTTCTCCAAAGCATACTGTCTAGAACATTATTTTGCAATTAAATTTGGGCTCAAGGAAAGAGTACAGAAACTCTTATATGTGAGTTTGAGGGAGGAGAGTACACAATGCATTTGTGAAACCTGACAAATGTCCCTGGATCTTAGGATTTGTTACCTCCTTCTAACTGGCCACCAGAAAATGGGCCTTTTATCTTGTTTTGTGGACACTGATGACTAGCTACACTGAGAACCCATTTTCTGATCTGCTGTATTTGTTCCACCCTTCTTGATAACAATCACTTTTCCTCAATGCCCCTGGTGGTATCAACCTGATGAGTGCCTCTAACCCACAAACTCCTTTCTTTGCTGTTTAATCTCACTCTACTGCACACCAAAGTCTCCCTCTTTGGAAATGTGTGAGGCATCTCAAAATGTGTCAAATGCCTTGGGACACATGGAGATGACATGAGACTCCATGGACCACAAAGAATACTGTCTGGCTTTTGGGCTCAGGGTTCTGCTTGCCAAGTGTCATTCCTACTAACAAATGCTGCACACAACTTAAATAAATATATGTTCAGCATAGGCAGGGGACTTATGTTTGTTTTCTCCATTTATGCAGTTTTACCAGCCCAAGCAGAACTTGGTACTTAGTGAGAATGGAATATCTGAGAATGAATAGATGAATGAATGACAAGGACCCTTCACCTAGAGCCCATGGTGAAAATAGTGATGGTGAGAAGGATCACAACTGAGCTTAAGGATTCTGAATTAGGACTCATATAATATAGTTTAATCCAAAGTTGAGGAAATACGTCTTTCCTTTCCACCACCAAATTTTTTAAGTGGAGGAAGAAAGGGAAGGTGATGAAGATATCATGCACTCTGTCCAAGTGATTTAGACAATTTTGCCACTCTGTGAGTCACCTTTATCTGCTGGACGCCACCAAACTTGAAGTTGGAGATAAGCTAGCTAGAACAACAGCTGAGCAACTAAATTCATCCACAGTACACCCTATGTTCCTTTAGGAAACGATTTCAACATCACACAAATTACTCAATTACTCTGCATCTCTAAATAGGGTCAACAACATATTTCCTTCTCTCTTCATAAGATTACAAGAGGGTTTTATTGAATATTTTCTACAGAGAGATCAGGCCCTGACAAAATTATGTTTGTAAGAATAATTTATAAGACATATAGTACATATTATACTATAAATATAGGTACTATCATTGCTTGAATTTGTGTTCATAAAAATGCTGTACCAGCCCAGACATAAGATACAAAGGATTCTGGGTAACCACTGGCCTACTTAATTTCCCTAAATAATTTAGTCATAATGACAAGGCAACTGGAGAACTTGCTTTGGGATGTATGATACGAGGTTGGGTTTGGAGAGAAGTTGGTGGTCATGCTTAGATGAATTAGACAAAAGTGTAAAGGTTTTTAGCTCAAAAGATTTGCTTCTTATAAGACACAGTTATCAAAAATCTTGCAAAAGACTACAATGGAGGTTTAGTCAAGACAGGCCGGCTAGGGAGGGTCAATTCCTACAATATATTGGGAGCACTGACAGGTGTTTAAGCAAACTAGCAGCACATACTAGTCACACAGCACTCAGCTAAGATGCTCTGGATAGGGATGGATCAAGATGCCCCTAGGGCTTTGTTCTTTCTGCTTAATTAACATGGTGGCCTCACTACCAGGAACCTGGGCGTTCCTCACTGGCAACTTTTCATTTTCCCCATTAAAGAAGTGTCACTCACAAATCTTCACATTTTTCTTCTACACCATCAATTGTCATCTTTACAAAGATTAAGAATTATTAGAATCAGGTTTCATTTAATAGATTTAGCCTTGAAGAGGTCTACAAGTCTCTACAATAAAGGTGGCATAAGAAAAACATTTAATTGACTTTAAATGTTTCCATTCACTAGAGGCCAAATTTACTGAGTTTTAGGTATAAGACAATATTTGCTTTTGAAAATATCATTGCTTCTTCAATGAAAAAACACAAAGTATATCATATTCATTAAACTCTCATCAATAAGTGCTTTTAAGCAACAGAGAAATAACAATAGTCAATGAAATGGAAATTTTTCTGTAAATTTCTCTTGGTCTTATATTCGTTTTTGAGTTCCAATTGGGAAAACAACCGCTATTCTCCAAATGGCAGAACATAACCAGCAGGAGAAAGAGCAGGTGGACTATTAATAAATAATATAAAAACCTAAGTCATAGTTTCTATCATTTAATTCCTATTATTATAGCTTCTGTTAATATTAAATGAAAATGGGTTTGATCACATTACAAAGTAAAGGAAAAATTAAATTATCAATCTTTGCAATACAAACTATCAACGATCAAGAGTTGTCCTACCACGAGGAGGCAAGGGGAACATCAGGGTGCTGCTGGTGAGAGTCTCAGCTAGCCCAGCCTGTGCAAGGACAGCTGAGGAGGGACCCATCCAACTTTCAAGTGTGTACTTCTATTAATCCTGCAGTTTCTCTTCAGAAACGGTTCCTAAAAGAGCATGCATCTATGCATCTATGTTTGTGCACATGTAGACACACAGGAAAACTAAAACTTAACAAAGCAGTGTCAGAGGAAGAAAAAGGGGCAAGAAAATCAGGAGGAAAAAGGAAAAGGAAGAGGAGGAACAGAAGGGGAAGGGGACAAAGAAAATAAAAAAAGTGGCTATTAACAGGGGAATGACTTCTAAAGGATGATGACAAAGACCTTTGAAAATTGTACAATCACGGAAAAGATATAGCTATATATGATGGCATGGGAAACAAAAGCATATGCTTTGCAAAGTTAATGTAATGGGTCATTAAACAAAATACATCTTTTTTCTAAATTTATGCAGCGCAGGATCTATAACATCTTACTACACAGATTGGACCTGTAGTGATTCTTCTGCTTTCAAGCTCCCAAGCGTCGGGATTGCAGGCATGTACCACCAGGCCCTGTCTCAATGGACCTCTCAGCATGCTACAGGGGCGGGGCCCACACAACATGTCGGGGACTGAACCCCAGTCTCTGTGACTACCCAAGCAGGCACTTTAGATTGCTGAGCTATGTGGCCAGCCCAAGCATAATACATCTTTGGAATAAAGCACAGATTTACACATACATGTGCGTGTAAATACATATGTATATTCACATTTATTTCATTTCTATAAGCAGTTCAAAAGGTGTAAAAGTCTACTCACAGGTCTCTAAATAGTCACTGCCTTTGGACAATGGAACTAGTGTTAGAATAAGGCTGAGAACTTATATTCTATACAAATGTCAAAAAAAAAAGAGCCCAGACTAAGTGCTTAAGTGCTCAGGTTTGTTGATTCAGTAATCAGGCTTCCCAGCGTTCTCCCACACAACCCCTTGTTAGCTGCAACTCAGAACAGAGACTAGAAGAGGCAGTGATGTGTCCAGAGAGCTGGAGCGAGGGAGACAGAACCCTATAGAAAAGGAGTTTGGAGGGCAGATTGGAACTGGAACCCATATGTGACCAAAGGGCTGTAAACATTTTGAAAATGAAAAATGCTTTTGAAACAGGGCACTTGTGTCTAGGGACACAGTGGCTGTTTCAAAATAATCACTTCTATAAGGTGGCTACCACCAAGAATTGCATACCAGCTGGATTATGCATACCAGCTCCATCTCAGGTCACCTCTTAACACGCAAATACTAACAGAGAAGGAGCGCTATACTAAATGTATCTTCAAGTGAAAGTGAATCATTAGGTCATTCTATTTTCTTTAGAATGAATTCAACTTAGGTCAACACTAGGAATCTGAAGGGGGTCTTAGAGGAATGGGCAGAGGGTGCTTATAGCAAAGAAAGAGGCTATGGCTTGACTATAAGGCCCAAGTTTGTCAAAGACTGATCCCAGCAGTCCATCTGAGAAGCCAGGACCAAATATCTTTTTCCTTGTCTTTCTCTTTTCTCTGCTCATTCATATGTGAGTTTCCACTTGTTGTCCAGAGGAAACTTCCTTTTTCTCCCTTTTTTGAGACAAGGTCTCATTATGCAGTTCAGGCTGGCCTTGAACTTACTTTGTAGCCCAGGCTGGCCTCGAACTCTCAGTGATCCTTTTGCCTCAGCCTCCCGAGTGCTGGGATTACAGGCATGCACCACCATGCCCAGCCTGAAGAAACTTATGATTTATCAATTGTTAGTTGATTTAATTGCCTTAGTATCCGTATTGATGAGGCGAGGGCCATTAATCTAGCGGTTTAAGCTGCCCACGTGGCCACCCTTCTGAGCTCAGATGCTTTGAATGCTCAGCTCACATATGGAGATGACTCATACATAGCTCAGGCAAAAGTTTCCTTCATCAATCACTTAAAAGGCGCGCTGGTTAACATGACCATCTTAAGCCCAGGAATCCCAGCCTGTTAAAATGCTGCCTGTAACTCACGTACATGCCTAAATTTAACTTTTGTTTTTTTGAATTAGCACACTGTCAGAATTTATCAAGTCCTACTTATGTAAAACTGTTCTTGCCGTAATTTCGCTGTAATTAAAGTATATGAGAGTAATTAAGAGGTTCTCTGAATCTAATCATCAATCTGTAGCACTACAGAAGCATTAATAATAACATCAGCGCTGATACTGAAAATCATTCCCGATCACGACTGCTGATGATAACACCTGAAGCGCGTGAAGCACATTCACTGGCTCAATTTTGTGTGAGCATTTCACAACTTCCTCAGCGAAGTCTATGACTCTGCTGCCTTCTGATCCCTTGTATGTGTCTTCCTGGGACTTCAAGTCATTGTGACACACTCGCATTCTAAGCAATACAAGTTTCAGGCTTATGAGTTTTAAGTCTTTCACAACCTCATATATGTCGTTGTGACTAAACTTCCTGTGGAAAAATTTATGCCTATTGTCTTTAAAAACTAACCTTTAAATATTTAACACTATAAATCCCTAGCAGTGAGATCAGCCATGGCCATAACCCAACTGGCACTTCCTGGAAAGTAAGTACCAGTACACAACCACTGTGAGCAAACAGCCAACGAGGAGTATGAAAGTCAGTGAAATTCAGACGTACCACCTCATTTCCATTTAAATATCCTTGCTCAGTGCATTCTATGGTTTGAGAGGTACTTTGGTTCTCTAGTAGGACAAGCCATTAACAATGTGTTTTGTTCTTAGGGGCCTGCTGGTGGCTGGAAACCTTTTGTTTGCCTGTGCAGTCAATCTGAACTAGGTTGACAAGCTTACAGCTTTATACTGCGGGGGTGCGGGGGAGGGATGCCACCATTGTCTGCAAGCTGACTGGCCTGGTTCTTAGGGGCTCATGGACAGGACAGGCCTTCAATCATGAGAAAGACAGCTCAGAAGCCACAGGAGCTGTGATCCACAGAGAAGGCGCCCACTTCCCACTGCTGCTATCCTGCTATCAAACAGGCAGGGCTGTGGAGGTTGCCTTGTGGTGCTTCCCTAATGAAATCTAGTAACTAGACCATGGATGATGGAAGGCTTTCTGGTAGCAACTGGAAATCTCAGAGGGGTGAAAATGAAAGCAAGCAGCCAAAACCCAAGAGAGAGGAGAAGGGCAAAGCACATGGCAGAACTCTCAGAAAGATCAGACAGGCCATAGTGGTCCCATTTTACAGGTCAGAAAACTACCCCTGACAGTCTCTGGCAGACATCTACTGTGCCTGCACAGTACACAGCATGATGGTCATATGACTAAGTGTGGGGTATATCTGTCATCTGCCCTTCACTCTGCTCTTGGTCACGCTATGACCAGGAGGATGCAGGTTCCCCCTTAAGTAACCAGACAGAAAATGGCAGCGGGCTTAGACACTGTCCACTCAGGGGGGGCTGCTCTTCTTGCTGCTATGGTTTCCTGTTAGGCTTCCGGTCATGCAAGAAGAGTGAACTCGTGTGTAGGTGCTGCTGCTACAACACAATAAAAAACCCCTGCAAGGTCTTATGCTCTGCACCAGCGTTTACAGTAAGAGGGTCTTTGAGAAAGGAGGACTGAAACAGATCACTCAGAACCTACACAACCTTTTAGCTACAACAGTAACTAAATATTCCATAGGGAATTTCAGCAGTGATGGCAGACAGTTCAGTGCCTCTGTCGGTCTTGGGCAGTCACTAAAAATGCACAGAACAATCACTTGGAAAGGTTTGCGTGCAGGTACCATGACAACAGGTATAAGGCAGCCCGACACAAAGGTGGGCAGGCCTTGAGCGGCAGCCAGGGGAGGACTGTGCGGAGCAGTGTGCAGCTCTTTCCTGACGGAGCTCCCTGATTGTGCTTCCCATTTCCTTACAACAGAACCGAAGGGCTCCTGCCTCTGCAGCAGCCAAGTGCAAGACTTTCACATTTTTTTCCTTCCCTTGATCTTCTATCTTTCCTTGCTGAAAACGCCCCCAAACTTTCGCCGCACACAATCTCCCTTTGGCTCTCCTCTCTGTGCACACTTTCATTTGCGTTACTCCCCATCCCCGTTCGAGATCTCCTCTGCTTGGAATGCCTTGCCCCACCCAGCGGGCCCCAGGCACTGCTTGTCTTCAAAACTCTATTTGTGTCCCATCTACACACCTCTCTCTGATCACACTGGGAGCCGCTACACCTTCGGAAACTGCAAATACCACAGTGCAATAACTGAACGATCTTTGCGTCTGCCTGCCATATAGAAGGTGAGCAATATATATCTGCTGAACTACACTTGTCCTTCCCCTGATGGGCCCCAAAGCAGGAAGGTTATAAAAGTTCTCTTCTAGTTTTTTTCAGAATTCTCCCGACATGTCAATAACCCAGAAAGAATAGAGAATCTAAAAAGAAATTATCCATTGGTGCCATAACAAAATGTACAAATATCAGGCAACTCATCCAGGCAGAAGTATGAAGCCTGCCTGGGCAGGAGAATTGTTCTAGAAAAGAAGAAATGATGAAGGTACAAGTGACACGATTAGAAAGAGCACCCCTATGTTATACATTTAAAATAAAAGACTAAAATGTACTGAAAAGCTCCTCAGAGATATTACCCAAACAGAGACACATAAATGCTACAAACATATGAACATTAAAAAGAAAGACTACCATATCCATCTTACTCATGAAGGCAGTATAAAAGGAAGACGTACATGTAGAAACAATAAAATGGAGGTGAAGGAACTTGGAAAAAAAACCCCAAAGCTCTAATACTTTTAAGTATTTTTAAAGAAAATATATCTTAATGAAAAGACACTTACAGCAGGGATTGTCTAAGGTTAATAGTACATGATGCACAAACTCAGTGGACCACATTTTGCTCCTCAGAAAGAGACCAAGGCCCTCTGCATTCTAACCTTCTATGGCTCTATGTGAAGGATCAGCATCTACATACAGGCATTCATTTTCCCCTATGGAAATACTCTTTGCTTCAGCATGCCTGTGATTTAGCAACACACTGCTGGAGAATATGGCCTGGAAAAGTGGACCTCTGGGTAAAGGTGCTGGTGGGACTCATTTTCCATCTCTAAAAAAATACAGTAATGCCATTCCTCCTTGACTGCTTGCTACCTACTACAGGGCCAACGAAAGAGAATGGGTGGTGTCGCTCATTAAAGCCATGAATGTATTGAAACACAGGACAAAACGACTCATTACAGCTACCACATGAGAAACCCTAACACATTCAGGATTTAATATTCAAGTTTTATTAGGGAATGGACTTCCTAGACACCAGGATCCAACATGAGGGAAAACAGACATAGCCAATAACCACAACTCATTGGCAAGACCTCCCTCAGCCCTGCCCTCTTACACTCACTCACAAACATACATCTTATTCTTTTTCTAAAGAGATGCTTGTGCGGCCTGCTGGTTGGCTCAGTTGTTTAAAGCACTTAACTTGGGCAAACTCAGTCAGGCATAGGGAACTGAGGTTCCTTTCACAGCTCCCTGTGCTGCACCAGACTGTGCCTTAAGGCACCCTGAGCCAGCCCCCCAGCCCCTCAGCCAAATCTTTCTCTAAAGAGACGCCTGTGCCTAGAAAATTCCACAGAAGTTTTTCAGAAAATCTAAGATTGTAGAGAGAGTTAAGGCTACATATCTCCCCACCCATTCGTTACCCACTGAACATTCTCTTCACAAGCCCATCACAGAACTGCTTTCCTGTCTTCCTGGAGAAAGTCATAATTCCCTAATTTGCCTAACTATCCTATTTGCCTAACTTAAGGCTGATGCTAGCAGTTTCTCGAGAATTTTTACCAATTAAAAAAAGTGAAAATTAAAAAAGTCTCAACAACTTCAAGTTGACAGCATATTCATTATTTAACTAAAGAGAGAAAAAGTGGAAAAAAGTATTTTGTCCACATAATAGGATAGATCTCATTTTGTACGTCATCCTGTCTCATTATTCACTTGATTTTTTTTCGTTACTCATTTGTTGAATGAGGAAGTGTCAATTATTTTTTTTAACAAGTTTTTTTTTTTTAAATCTTTTTGAGACAGGGTCTTGTTACACAGTTCAGGCTGGCCTTGAGCTCACTTTTGTAGCCCAGGCTGGTCTAGAAGTCGCACTTCTCCTCCTCCCTCAGCCTCCCAAGTGCTGGGATTACAGGTGTGGATCACCACACCCCGCTATGAAAGTGTCAATTATTTATTCAGGAAATATTTATCAAACACATACTTTGCATAAAGTACTATGCCTGGCCTGGGGCAACATATACACACAATCCCTGGTTCCAAAGAGTCTAATAAAGAAAAGGAAGAGAGCACAAGGAAGAGAATTAAACTAAATGAGCTCTTACTTTGCACTAGGTGAGCTGTTCTTATTAAATTTTTATAAGGACCCTTAGACAAGGTAGATGAAGTTTCCCCCTCTGTGAACTGGGCCTCAATAATTTGTCGAGGGTCAGAGTTCATAGTTGACTGCTATTTGCATTTGAATTCGTCTAATTCTAAACCCTCCTCTCAAAAAGTATTTTTAGAAAGTAGAAAAAAAAATAGAAAGAATATACCCATTATCCTACTTTCCTGATACAACACTATTAATATTTTAGCAAGTTTCTTTCCAAATTTTTTGAATACCTGTTATCTTTTAAACTTTCAAAAATGTATTTCACAGTTACAATCAAGGTAGATTACACTATATTTCATTGGAACTATGACACCACTGACTGTGACATGCTCCCTTATTCTATGTAGCACCAGAAATAGAATTCACTACCAATCGCAGGCCACCGACTGCAAGGTGCTCTGTTTAACAGTGAAGGTAGGAAAGTGCATTACAGCCTGCTCTGTACTGGCGCTGTCCTCTCCCTCCTGCCTGGGGGCGGGGCTGCAGGGGCTCACTGCCTGAGCTAGCTGTGGGGTTGGAGCATGACTGCAGAAGGAGCAGGCCTTATTTATCTTTCTCACACATTCCTTGTCTTCTACACAACAGGCACTCAAGATTTTGGTTGGGTAAATACATAACCAAGGCTTAAGCAGCAATGTATAAACAGAAGATGGCAAAAAAAATCTTATGTACCTGATGTCTTAAGTTTGGCTGGGCCATAGTGGATTTGTATAGGTGTGACAGATAGGTGTGGGATGTGGGTGATGGCTGCAACTTTGAGCCAGAGCTAGTGGCCCTCCTTGGCTTTCCAACTCGGTCTCCAATTTCCTACAGGCAGCCACTGCCTTCGCATTCCCTGCTCTCTGCTGCAAAGGCCTCTCCTTCCATGCTCTTATCTGAATCTGACTCTGCTATTTAGCTTGATTCTATCATCTTGGGAAGTTACCGACCCTTAGTCTGAACACTGCGTTAGATGGGCCATTAATTTCAAGTAATTACTCATATAGAAAAAAAAAATTTTGGGAATTGACAAAAGGCAGATGAAGGAGCCATATTTTTCAGAAGGAACTGAAATGCTCACTCTAAACAGATGGCAGCCCTTCTGCCTGTAGGGAAGGCCTGACTGCCCCAGGAAGCAAACAGGCATTCATAGCTTCAGTCTGTATGATCTGGCAGGTCAGCTTTCTGTGCAAGTCTAGTAGGATACGGACCTGAATTGTTGAAACACGTTTAAATACAAGAAACCTTACTTCTCCATGAATGTTGCTTATTCAAAACAAAACGGAACCAAGCGCGGTGGCGCACCCCTGTATTCCCAGCACTCAGGAGGTGCAGAAAGGAAGATCCCTGTGAGTTCAAGACCAGCCCAGGGGTTACAAAAGTGAGCACAAAGCGAGCCTGAACCGCACCACGAGACCCTATCATTTTAAAAACTACTGTGATTTGTCACGGTTCATTATCTCTTTTTCTTCTTCTATGTGCCTAACAAGAAGCTGTCTTTGCTATATGTGAAGAACTGTGCTATATTTCATAATTCTGACCTCAGAAAGAAGTATGCCCACTAATAAGGAAAATACATTTACTCACAGATAAGTAAATGACAAGGTACACAGAGCAAAATTCTAGCAGAGAGACACAAGTTGTAATGCTAACAGCGTTCCAAGTGAGAAGACATGGTATCAGCTTGGGGACGAGGGACAGCTTTAGGGAGTGGGTATCATTTCCTCTGATCCTTAAAGGATGACAGGATGCGGCTTATGAGAAAGGGGACAAATACCTAGTGTAGGAGGTGCAAGTGGACACACAAGCCCAGTGGTCCCTTTCAGATGGGCTGTCGATTGCTTAGCAACAGGGTGATGCTGCTAGAGCCTATCATGGAGGTGTCAGAGCACCAGGTCCATGGCCCAATCAGCATCCAGAACTGAACGGACTGAGTATTTTAAGTCATGCCATTTTAGGGCCCTAGGCAAGAACGTCCTATGGGATTTCATGCTTAAGAAGTGTGCAATTTAAAAGGAAAATTCTGAAGGCTTATGCGGGATGTAAAACAAAACATCTGAAACCTGCAACTGGTAATCACAAAGACACATGATCAAAAACAACAGAACCACTTATTGAAACCCAAGGGGCTGCCAGTTCCCTGCTGACCATGGATGTGGATACCATTTGGCTGAAAAGCAGAGCTTGTCTCTGGCTGATAGGACTTCAGGTGTGGAACTGACGGCTGCTGGGCGTGAGGAGGCTGTGTTCTCTGCAGTACTGCGGAAGGCGCTGGCACTCTCTGGGGGCTGATGTGGTGAGGAGACGGAGCAGAAGGAGCAAACCTGAAACAGCAACAA
The DNA here is from genome assembly GCA_004027025.1 of Myocastor coypus. NCBI lineage: Eukaryota > Metazoa > Chordata > Mammalia > Rodentia > Myocastoridae > Myocastor > Myocastor coypus. The sequence continues at coordinate 58,936 of PVJA010008643.1, forward strand.
CACGAGGCAACGTGAGGGACGTACACTCCTGGGGGTGAGGACTGGCGCCCCAGAGCCAGCTGCAGCTCCCCATGCTGGCTCTACATGAGTGTGATGAGAAGGCCTTGGAAACTTCTTCAGGACCCTTCTTTCTTTTAACTGCACAGTTCTTAATTGAGACATTAAGGGAATAAAAGACAACAACAAAGGAAAACCTGGGGTTTGTTGAGCTCCTTAAATTGCATTTCAGATACTCTCAGCTTCGTGAAATTCAAAGCACATATTTTGCCAGGCCCCATTTCTGCTAATTTTGAAATCCGTTAGCATTTCAGGGGAAATTTGATCCGTATGTTTCTGAATCATTTACACTTAGCTCATAAACATTTTATTTTGTAAGACATATCTGAGCTCCAAGAAGTGTTACAAGTCCTTATTATGACCCTTTCTAATCCTATTCTTCTTAAACAATGCAATTGCTTTTGCCAATAATAAACTCACTTAGACCTCAAAGGTCAAGTGTGGCTTGAAAACCAGAACCCAAGAGGACTCGTGTGGGTTCTGTGCTTGGCAGGAACATTCCTAGGAGGGCAGCAGGAGCACACAGCAGGATATCCTTGCTGGCCCATGCGCCAATTACAAGACTACCAGTTTCTGTCGGGGACATCAAGGTTGTCAGATAACTGGAGATAATAAACAGATGAATGCATGCTGATCTTCTGAATGCAAGCAAGAAACAACTGCGCCTGATTTACTGGGTTTAAAGGAACGGTGTGGCCAAATAGCTTAGTGGATTAAAGAGCCTGCAAGCAGGCTCAGGGACCAGGGGTTCAATCCCCAGGGCTGCCATGCTGGACCCCCTCCTGGGGCATGCTGAGATGGCAATTGAGACTGGACGTAGAGGTGCACGAATGTAATCCTAGCACTTGGGAGGCTGTAAACAGGAGGATCACTACGAGTCCAATCTAGTAGTAAGACCCTGAGCACCGTCTAGATTCTTCCCTAGAATACAAAAAAACACAAAAAACAAAACAAAACAAAACAAACAAACAAACAAAAAACCGAACAGTGTGTCCTAACAGTGCAGGGAAAACGTAGTCATGACAGCTATGCTGCAGCTGCATAATGTCCACAGAGAACCCCGTGCTCAGTGTGCCAGGTCAGGAATGGGCTGGCGCAAGCGCAGTAAAGGAAGGAGCACAAAGCCTGTCGATGCAGTGAAACAAAACGGCAAAACTAATTTGAGGGAAATTACACTACCAGTGAATTGTTCAGTCCCATCGCCCTGCAAAAGCTATTAAGCTGGGATTTGTTCTACACCAACACATAGAGGTCTGAAACTATTTATATCACTTATTTCACAGTAACACATACGTCCAGACAAGTTTTTAAAGTAATTTCAAATGTCCTGAGCCAGCATATCTAATAAGGCAGAGTTCTACGTTTGTGTTGCAGCTATAAGAAAATACAGGAAAAATTCCAGGGTCTTTTTATGCTTTGCCTGCAAGGTGTGATATGACCGTGTTAAGCAGAGATACAGGAACCAAGCAGGGGGTCTTGGATCTGTTAATCTCTAGAAGTCCTGGGAGGCGTAAGGAAACCAGATGTTTTAGGATCCCTATTAATTCATTATTTTAATTTTAACTCTGCTGAAAGAGAATAGTAACTGAATGCCCTATGCTGCGTAAATATATACTTTTCTAAGCACATCATCTTAATTGGAATTATCCTGAAAAGATGTGCTTAATGGCCCGGGGAGCAGGGGTGGGGTGGGGGGGTGGGTGGAAAACGAATCCTGACGCTGCCCTGGGAACATCCAGTAAAACACACATGACAGGATTCCACATATGGAGGTGATTTTCTGGGGGAACATAGCCTTCATGTGTCTCACAAGTTGCTCTGAGTTGTGGTAGAGGAATGAGCGACTGAGGCCTTCAGGGATGGAGTCCATAGGGTCACCCAAACCTGGAGTCTCTTAGTCCTTTAAAGATGCCCAGGGATAGAGGCGTGGATAGTAAGGCGACCTAAGTCACCATCACACTGTCTTTGTTTTAATTTGATCTCTAATTCTTTCTACTCATTGGAGAATGATAGATGCAGCAGCCCTAAGTAATTTTCTGCTCTTTTCTTCTAGTACTTCCTTTCCTTTCCTTTCCTTTCCTTTCCTTTCCTTTCCTTTCCTTTCCTTTCCTTTCCTTTCCTTTCCTTTCCTTTCCTTTCTTTTCCTTTTCCTTCCTTCCTTCCTTCCTTCCTTCCTTCCTTCAGGGAAAGTGAGAACACAGTCCCCACCACCACCAATTACGCAGTTGAGTTTCCCACACAGGGGTGAGCATATCCGGAGTGCGATGGATAAACCTCACCCTGGGAAAACCACCTTCACGATCATGGTATCTCCTCCAGCCAAGTAAATATCTTCTAGTACTTTCTGCCGTCTTCTTCCTGGTGAGGACAGAATAGGTGAGGAGACCCATAGACCTGTACACTGAAGTGTAGAGGAGGCGGGACCCTGACACAATTCATTCAATGGGAATGGGAGTGTTATAACCCCCCGCCCCCACATGCAATAAATCTGACTCATAAATTAGGGCTTCAAATAGCAAGGAGTGGAAAAGGTAGACAAAGAGAAAGAAGGCCAAGATTCTCAAGAGCATACAATCTTACAATACACATATATTCCCTAACTATGTGCTCAGTACAAAGTATTCTTACTTAGCCATTCACACGAATTTGAAATTCTGGCCATATTTTCTTGGCTAACAAATATTAGCCAATTTAATAATGACATAAAATAAAGGAACAAAGACATGGCAAACACATATCAAGAGTTCAGCACTGCTGCCTCAGAGACCTAGCGGAATGAAATGCCACGCTTTTCACCAATCCTACATGTTGCTTTTCTCTAATTTAGGTAGTACTACTGTTATTCAAATAAATGAAATTGTATGGCACATTTTGCATAATTTGAAGATATGTTACCTCAGAGTATCGATAATTTACATATAAATTATTCTAAGTAAAATAAAATGTTTACATAAAATGCACTTTAATTTGGGAAGAGATACAAAAATTATAATTTTTACATCTATAGAGAAGACAAATGTGGCAAGACATGACCGCAGCCATCCACATACTGCTGGGAAGTAAAAGAGAATTCATTACTAGAAAGTCCAGGATAAGAAGTCTGTATATGAATATGACTGATTTTCAACACAACAGCTAGAATCAATTCTATTACATTAAAAACACCATGTACTCTTTTATTGAAAAATCTCCTCTAATCTCTGTATTAGTTTAAATTTAATTTTTACAGTAGAAGTTAATATTTTACATTAAAAGTTAACTTTTTGTTACTTGTTAACCAGCTCATGGTAAGGAGCAGAAACTGTAAATAAAAATCAGAGGTGGAGGACAGAAGAGGAATGGGGGGTGGTGGTGGCAGGGATTCCTACTGCTAACAGAGAGGCTCCTGGGAAGCTCCAGAGGGAATTGCTGACAAGTCCTAGCAAGCAGATGATGCCAGAAAATGATTTAAAGACTCCAGTAAATGTAAGCAGCCAAGTAATTGGAGGCCACTCAGTGCAAAAAAGTGACACACAGCATGCGGAAGCTCACTAGGCAACGAGAACCATCCTCATCGCAAAGAGGGCAGAGAGCTCTTAGACCCGCCTTCTAAGAGTCTGTGCTTGGACTCTGTCTGTAGTATCTGTCTTTGTTATCAAGATGCATATGCTCCGAATATCCTACTCTCCCCAAAAGCTTTCTTTTCAAATCAAACTAGGTTGAATCAGTTTTCTTGATGCTAAAATAAACAAACCCAAGTTCCAATGCCAAGGATAAACTGTAGGGACTTGCACTTTGCCTCTTCCATCTCATTGTCCAGCTACCTCAGGCCACGGTGACATCACACCGTTGCATTCCTAGCTACAGTGTGTGCGCCAGCCAGGAGAAACAGCTTCTGCAAAGACTGCTAGGCCCAGCCCTACCCCACACTGCAGATGTGCAGAGGACCTTTCTGCAGTTTCATCCACACGGCCGGCCACCCACTTCCAAAAAGACTTTAAGACCCTGAAAGAAATGACTACTATGTACATAGGCACATAATTGCTTACCAGAAACAGGCCATACCAAAGCAAAACCAGAGCACTGAGTCAAGCACTGGTGCTCACTTGGTGGTGACGTCTGTGTAACCTCAGCATGAGCAATGGCTTACCAAGACAGAGAGTGAGTCGGTAGGGGCACAGGTTTTAAAGATTCTCTTGGGAAAGGGAGGTTTAAAAGAATTCTGTAAATACTGACTTATACACACACTGGAAAATCATTCTTGGGAGAAGTTCTTGAGTACGCTCCTTCTCTTCTACACCCTCCTCGTTCTTTTGCTATCTCTGAGCTCCTGACCCTTGACATGAGATGGACCACAACTGTTTTCTCCTGGAATCACAGTCCTCAGTCCTGGATTATTTTACAAGTAGGTCACAGCAGGGTTGATGATGACAGTGGAAAGGTTCAAAAAGTGTGCAAACGGAAGGACAAACAGTCATATACAGAAAGAACTAGTTAGAAAGCAGACCCAGCAGGGCTTGGCTATTGGCTCCAGCCTTTCCTACCTGGCTAATTCTGAATTCCCTAACTTTTCCCAGCTTCACTATCAAGTGTAAAGGCTCTCGCCAGAGAGTAAAGTGCAATACAGTATTTATTTATTCACTCAAGATACTTACTGAGCCAGGTTTCTTGACACTATTCTAAATTCTACGGCCATAGCAATGAAGGACACATATTTCTGTCCTTTTAGAAAAGGAAGCAAGCAGGGGACTTATTTCAGTGGGAAGACTGCCACGGGCTAGCAGAAAGGAGCGCTAAAGAGTACATTTTTCCATAAACAGTAAGAGATAAGGGGTTGGGGTGGATTATGAGGAATTTATCACTGGAATTTAAGAACATCGAAGTTTTTTTTTTTTTTTTTTTTTTTTTTTTTTTTTTTTTTTTTTTTTTTTTTTTTTTTT
>PVJA010008644.1:0-28185 GCA_004027025.1 Myocastor coypus
TAAAATTCATGAAATCTGGAGCCCTCTTGGCCTCACAGGAGCACTGAGCGCTGGCCCGCAGCCCGGGGTGCAGCAATGGTGGGGAGGGCTTGAACTGCAGTACAGTGCGTTCTGACTGGGGCACAGCAGGCTATGGGCCCAGGACTCCAGGGAGAGCAGGGGCGCATGACACTGAGCAGCCATGCTCCCAGGGAGTATGCTGCAGCAACACACGAAGTGGGCTGAGGAAAGGGGCGTGGAACAGAGGGCCAGTGGAGGACCTGACCCTGGGTTCAGAAGAGAGGTCCTGGGACCCAAGCTCAGGAGTGGGTGAGCCTGAGAGCTGGGCTCAGGCCCTCAAGAACTGGAGCTTTCTCAGATCAAAGTGCAAGGAGTCCTTAGAGAAGGCAGCCACCACCATTCAGACCATTTGGCTTTCCCATGACCAAAAAATAGGCACAGCGCCTAGTGTGGTGATTTGGATTTTGGAGGCAACACATTCCTTACTTAGGTGTCGCACTCTGGCCCGTTTACTGAGTGACTCAGAAAGCGGCTAATTCTGAGTGGGGCCCAAAATAGAAAAAGGCCCTGCAACAGGTCTGAGCTACGCTGTCCCTGAGGTCATAGGGCAACAGAGCCAGTGATACGTGAAGTGGTGGTGGCAGGTAGGATTTTGGAGCGGACTCTCTGCTGTCATGTGCACACAACTAATCTCCCTTTGAATAACAGCTCTTGGCCTGCTACTGGGCCTTAGTGGAAAATAAACGCCTGACCATGGGACACTAGGTCACTGTGTGACAGGAGTTGCCTGTCATGGCCCAAGTATTATCTAAGCCACTGCACAGTGAGCTTGTACATGCACAACATTAAATGGACATAGTGTGTACGTGGAGGGCAGGAGACCCCTCAGGGCGCCTCTTAGTACTACCGTGCCCTGTTATTAAAATCAATGGCAAACTTCAACAACCTAATGTGGGCACAATGGCAAGTGGCCCAGAGCCTTTAGGAATGAAGGTGTGCATCACTCCACCAGGGAAAGAACCAAGACCTGCTGAGGGACTTGCTGAGAGCCAAGGGAATGAAGAATGGGTAGCAGAAGAAGGTAGTTGCAAATACCAGCTGCAACCTGGTGACCAGCTACAGAAACGGGGACTGTAATTATACTATTTCTCCCCAAACACAGTTCTAATGTAAATAATGTTGCTAGACATAACGCTGGTTCTTTGGGACTTTTAAGCTGTGTTCTAACGCTCAAGTTGTGAAATGTTAAGAATAGGCAGGTCTTTGTATGTGGAAACTGGTTTAAAGAAATGTGTCTGGTTGCCAAGTTGACCAGGGGGGTTGTAATGTTTGGTCCGCTGTGTCACCTTGCAAATGGAGAAGTTTACAAGTTTAACCAAGGGACTCAGCAGGGGACCGGGGTCCTCCCCTTGTGAACATCGTCATCCTGTGCAAGAGGAGATCACGGAGACTGTATGAGATGGTGTGGGTGCTACACCCATCTTGGCAGGAGGGACAGCGAGCTTGCAACGCCAGGGAGCCAAAGAGGCCTGTCCCCCCCAACCCCTTTGCTCTGGCTGCTTTCCTGTCTTCTGCCCCCATGAACAGTTGCCCCTGGGCCATGCCACCCTCCTTGGAGCCAGCTGATTATGGACGGAAACCTCCACAAACTGAGCTAGTAACCCTTTCCTTCCTTCATTTAGGGTGTTGGGTATTTTGTCTCAGCAATGAGAAAATTAACCAAAACACCACCCTGTCCTTACCTAAGTAGCTTTGAGAACTTACCATGTAAAAGCACACCGTCTAAAACCCCGCTTCAAGATACTGACAAACCGCCATGGTAGAAACAGCCTTCTGAATATCACAACGGGTCCAGTTAGCACGAATGTCGTGTCTGCAGTGTTTTTTAAAACAGTTGGGGGAAGACATTGCAGCATCACGCTTTCTGGTAGCACAGGGAAAATTAAAGGCCCAGGTCCCTACAGCCACACGCCGGTGCAGCCCCTGACTAGACCCGTTTATTGTCATTCAAGCAATAGGGAAAGCACTGTGTCATTGGCAAGATAAACGAAGGCAAGGAAAAGGCGAAGACCAGTTCTTTTGCTTCCACTTTTCAGACACAAAGGGCACAGATGGATCCAGCAGGGCAGCTGGTCACAGCGGCGTGGCACACAGGGATCCAGCAGGGTAGCTGGTCACAGCGGCATGGCACACAGGGATCCAGCAGGGTAGCTGGTCACAGCGGCATGGCACACAGGGATCCAGCAGGGCAGCTGGTCACAGCTGCGTGGCTTTGGATTTTGTTCTATGGTAGGGCATAGTTTAGGCCATGTTTCAGATGTTTCTTTCTGTAGAATGTGCTGTTGCATTACAGGGGGTGAGATCCAGACCCATTACAGGGGGTGAGGTCCAGACCCATTACAGGCAGTGAGGTCCAGACCCATTACAGGGGGTGAGGTCCAGACCCAAAGCCTCTACCACCTGACCACGCCTCCAGGAAAGAGACCTACCAGAGCAGGTACTCTTAGTACCAATGGAGGCTGGCAGCCTCTTTCCAAGGGCAAAAAGATGAGTTCTAAAAGAAGAGCATGTCCAAGTGTTCAGTAGTACAGAAACGGTGAGGCAGCAGGTCGGGTTTTCTGTAAAGAGAACGGTTGGCACCGGGAGCCTGGGTGTGACCACTCAGATGGACATTCTCAGGACCAGCGCCACCGCAGCTTGGGCTGCTGCCTTCCCCTGGTGGGTGACTGATTGGCCAGAAGAGCAGGAAGTGGGGGGAAGGACTGCTGTAATCACTCAGTGTTAGGGTGTAGATAGGAAACATCCCCCAAAGCCTCCTACTTTCAAAGGTGGCTGTTGAGGGTTCTGAGATAACGGGTGCACTGTCCACCAGTGAAGCCACTGCTGAAGTTACCCCTGGAGGCGGGGCCTGGCCAGAAGAGCTGAGTCCCTCAGTTACAGCTGTGGTGCGGCTCCCGTCCAAGGGCAGCTGTCTTTGGTCGGCCCCTTCCTGCACACCCCTCCTCCCACAGAGCCAGCTGACTATGGACTGAATCCCCCAAATCCGCAAGCCAAAGTACACCTCTTTTCCTTTAAAATGTGGGTGCTGGACATTTGGGCTCCCCTCTCCCTCGGTCTCCCATCCTCTCTCTGCGCTGCGTCTCTGTCTCTTGCTCCTTTGTAGAGCATATGCTTCCTTCTCTCAATCTTTCTTTCTTTGTCTTTTTGAGATAGGATGTCATTATATAGTTCAGGCTGGCCTTGTGCTCACTTTGTAGCTCAGGCTGGTCTTGAACTCACACTGATCCTCCTGTCTCAGCCTCCTGAGTGCTGGGATTACAGGCGTGAGCTACCATGCCCTGCTAGACATCATATTTCAATGAAACGTTAACAGCTTTAAAACATGAAGCTGCATGTCTGACCTAGACAAATAAAAGCTGCTAGATCCTTATCAGAGCTGGGGTTGTCCCCAGGATGGGGCTATGTAGCCATGGGGCAAGGTCACCACTGCTCTTCCTGGCCAGCCCATGTCAGGGGTGTCCAAGTCTTTCAGAAGCTGTGTATGGATCTGTATTTGTCCTTGAAACTGGCTGTGAAGATGGACATGGAAGAGGAGCAGGGCTAAGGAAGGCGGTGGAGGTGTGAGCACTGTGGCGTGGCTGTGCCAGGGGAGGCCACACTGACCCAGCTCACGTGGCTCGATGCCGGGGGCGCGGTCAGTTGTGCCGCGGACTGCCTCCGCCCCGCCAGGTGACAGGGGAGGGGCAGAAGGCTGATCTCCACTGCAGCAGCACCAGGGAGGCAAGAGCATCAGGGTGTGCGCCCGTGCCAGTCGGGCTCGGGGTCCTCAGCTCAGAATGCCCAGCATTCAGTGGAAAGCCTGGGAAAGCGAGCTGGGAAAGGACCCGCAGCATTTCTGTCCCAAAAGCACAGGGAACGCGAGGTTCTAGGACTGCTTTCTACAGGTGTCCAGCTCCTTTCTTTAGAACCGGCCCTCACATACCCTGTGGCTGGCATCTTCTTTAGACGAGAGCTTTGGTCAGCGAGCACATCGGTTCTAACTGGGCTAGGGCTGTTCTAGGACACGACATGTGGCACAGAGACTGGGCTGACGTGGGCCTTATTCAGCGCCATCCACAAAGGCGCTGCCTACGCTAGTGGGGCAGGAGTGCTCCGGGCCTGCGTAGACGGGGCCTGGAGCTCGCCTCTCCAGGGGCAGTGCGGTGGTGCTCTCTGGGGGTCAACACTGGCGTCCTGCTGCACAGCTCCCTACAGAAAAGCACATATGATCATTAGACACCACGTGAACGGGCCCTGCCTCCATAGCTGCGTGCCAAGAAGTGGCGTTGCTAGTGCCCCAACCCCTTGGCCACTTCCTATGACAGCCCCTCTGGATTCTTCCTAGCTCCTCAGAGAACCCACCACTCTGACACGAACAGCAGAAGTCCGCGTTACCCATTTTGTCTTTTGTTTACTGACGTGAAATCACACAGCACACGTTCTTGTCCCTGACTCCTCTCGACACTGCACCCTGCAGCTGTTGAGCCTTCTTTTATGCATGCATACACTCAGCTCTGACATTACACTTGCTGCAAAGAGTGCAGCTATGTGCCGAGACCAGTGCCCGCCAATGCACACACTGCTTCGCTTTCCTTTCAACCAACCCACCTCATCAGAGTTAGCTTAAAAGTAAAACCCCTCAATATGACAGAGAGTCCAGAGGCTGGCTGAAGGTGCCTAGGTAGGGGCTTCCAGGGAACAGCCCAGCAGGGCTGCCCAAGAGGCTAGAAGCGACTTGGGGTTCACCTGAACGTGTTTGGCCCACACATCTGTTTTTCTTTGCAGGCGTGCCTGAGGCCGAAGTCACCTGGTTCAGGAATCGAAGCAAGCTGAGCTCTCACCACCTGCGAGAGGGCTCCCTGCTACTTCTCAGGGTGTCCCCTGCAGACCAGGGCCTGTACTCCTGCCGGGCAGCCAACCTCCATGGAGAGCTGACCGAGGACACCCAGCTCCTCATCCTAGGTAATGCCACAGACCACTGCTCAGGCAGCCCACAGGGGTGACCGTCTGACCCGCCCCTCACCTCCTCTTCCCCTTGACTTGGTTGAGGGCATAAAGACCAGCTCAGTGTCCCTTTCCTCCTTCCACCATCTGGCCTTGAGTAGAGAACTGGCAGCCACGAGCCCGTACCCTCCCCCGCGTCTTAGCGTGGCCTTGAGCAAGCTGCAGCCCTAGTATTCCACGCACCACCGTGTGCCCATGAGCACTGCCCCCACTGCCGGGGAGGCCAGGCCTCAGACAGAGGTGACAGCAGAGCAGCTGCTCCCAACACTCTCTTTGCACGCCTGGTAGAAATGATGGCTTCCGCCTGCAGAACACTCCCTGTGGGCAAACTTCTGCATCTGGTGCCAAGCCAGTCAAGGTCTGCTCGGCGTAAATTCTCCACACACATATCCCAAACATAAGCACTCCTGGCTGATGAGCCAAGCGGTCCCTGAAATAAAGTGGGGACCCAAGACTAAAGACAGTTCCTGGACCACCACCCACCAGCTCACGCTGCCTCCTGGTGGGGTCAGCTGCCATGCAAACAGCAGCCCTGTTGCCCCCTGGACTAGAACTTTCTGCTGTCCAGCCCCCACCAAGCCTGGGAGTTTGTGCAGTAAACATAAAAGAAGCTCTTCTGGGGGGAGGTCTCACTTTTTGAAAACAAGGCAGCTACTAGAGTACTTGTGCTAGCTTTGTAACCAGAAAAAGCGAAGGGAAAAAGAGAAAACATGAGAAATAATAACGTATGTAGGCATGCATTGCACACTTCCTGGGGGGAAGACAAACTTCAGCCTGAGGGCTTCTAAGTCCAAGGAGTGTTTCTCCCCTATAATATGCAGAGGCTTTCTTTACACCTCACATAAAGACACGTCATCTCGCTCCACCGCTCCTGCCCTGGGGGATGGTCTTAGGCAGCCAGAAGCACAGAGACTGAAGGCACATTTCTGAAGTGTTCTTGGCACCACCAGCACTGATCTGCATCCCCAACAAGGGCCATGCACACAGTAGAGCCCTGGCCAAATCCCATGGATGTGATCATTACCTACAAGAGCAATCCTGCCTCTCATCGCACTCCAATGAGTGCTCTAAAGAAAAGGGCAGGACAAGGGCGGGGCTTCAGCAGATGCGGGAGGGGAGGCAGAGGGACGGCACCCTGCCCCAGGAGGGTGGGGCCATGCCGCCGCCCGCTCCACAAGGTGCGTTACTATCCAGTGCAGATGGTAAGCAAGCCGCTGCCTCTCTGATTTTTTGTCACTTTTAACTCTGGCTAACTGTCACCTTCAGTGGCTACTTACAAGATTTTTGGGGACAAAGCATCCCTAGTAACCTCTTCCCATCTTGTCTTTATCCTGCTTGGGTAGAAAAACGCAGAGCATAAAGCAAGTTAATTTTACTGCTAGATCCTTTTCCTCATGGAAACAGTTGCTCCCAAGACCCTGTTTCTGGCTGTGGTGACAGTGACACTCTACGTGCTGCAATAGTTAAGTGAAAAGTGGGATGACAGTTACCTCACCGTGACCTTCATGTCGGAAATGGTGAAGTTGCTCATGGGATGATTTATCTACAGTGCTGTCAGAGCCCGGTGGTGCTACAGTAGAAAGCAAAGACCTCCGGAAACGAACATGCCTGGGGCTTATCACAGACCTTGCTATATGAGGCCAGACAGGCAGTACTAAGACTGAAGCTCAGATTCACCGGCAGATATACCGCCAACATAGGGAAGAAGGTGCTGCAGTAACAGTGGCGAAGCCTCCCTTGTGCGCCCACAAGCACGCTCCCACCACCTCTCTGTCCCGCCGTAATGCCCGCTGCGTGATTTAGTCTTCTGATCCACTGCCTTTCTTCTCGCAGACCCGCCCCAGGTCCCCACGCAGTTGGGAGACATCAAGGCCTTGCTCGCGGCCACCGGCCTGAACCTCCCTTCGGTGCTGATGTCTCCTTCGGGAACGCAGCTGGTCCTGGATCTGGGGGATTCCGCTCTCCTCGGTGAGTCCGACCCTCAGCAACATCAGGCAGTAATCCAGGGCTGGACAGGATTTATGGGTGGGAGACTGCTTGCAGGTGGGAGGGAAGCTATGGTGGGGGGTAGCTGACAGGAAATTGCTAAATTGCCTGCAGCGGCCAGACTCGCCAGTGGAAACTTGGCTGCCTTTCCTGGGCGGCGAGCGCAGCTCTCAGTCTACGGCCTGTCTAGGTTCCGCGTGGCTCCTTCCTGAGTCCTCCTGGGCCGGGCCTCGGCCCAGATCTGCTCACTCGGGGCGACTCTCTGAGCCCCGGAACAGGTGGCCAGTGACATCGTCTCGGTGACTGTCCCTCCTGTACCCACTGCTCAGTCCCGATGACCTGCTCATGCCTCGGTAGAGCTGTGCTCACTGTCAAGGTCAGAGCTGCTGTGTCAGCAGTGCCGGAGGCCAGCAATTCTGTCCAGGCCAGAAGCAGAACCGGAAGCCAGCCCAGACAGACTCCTCGGGCAAAGCCCCCCAGTACCCCCCATCCAGGTCGCCCACACAGTTTGTTCCCTCTGATGGCACTATAGTGTGCAAGGGCACCCCGGCCCCATGCCCTCATGCCAGAACCGAGCATGCCGGAAGAACCCTCTTCATGCATGATGTCTTAGTTACTCTTCTCCCGTTGGCTGGGACAAACACCCGACATTTAAAATGAGAAAAGGTTTATTTAGCTCACAGTTACTGGAGGTTTCAGTCCATATTCAGCTGGCTCCAAAGCAGACTGGCACATGCAGAGGGCAGCCTTCCGTGGTGGTGGCTACGAGCAAGAGCTCAGGGAGGGAACTCGCAGCAGCTCAAGCAGCTAATTTCCCTCCCTCCCTTACACTGAAATGCAAATCACCTGCCCCAGGGGAGGTGCAGCACCCACTCCTACAATACTCAATTACAAATCCCAGAACCCGCCCCACGACAGCACGAGGCTTTGCGGGGACACCTAGACACAAATCATAACACACGACCTCTGGAGAGAGTGAGTGTGGAGGAAGAGCTCTTTATCTCGCCTGGGGCAGGGTGGGGGCTGTGCTTGTGTGAGCGGCCTGGAGGACCTGGAAAATCTCAGTCCCTCTTTTCAGCTGCGTTGTGGATCTCAATTTTCACAGTACCTATGTCAAAGAAAAGCTCTGTGTTCCTTACCGAAAGCAAGCCCCACACAAGGGGGGCCGGGAGGGTGGGGTGTCGGTCTCTATGATAGCAATGGCTAGAATTATCTCCTTGATTCAAAGTTTTAAAAGTCTTTACTATTTTGCCACCAGAATTAGAGCTTAGAAAGATTAACTTGTGTTTTCTGTATCGCCTGAAATTGGTGAAGAGGCCTCACAAGTGAGCGTCTCAAAGAAGTCTCTGGATGAATGGATGGATGGATGGATGGATGGATGGATGGATGGATGGATGGATGATGGATGGGTTCATGGTTGGCTAATACCTGTGTGGAAAGGAGACCACCCCCCAGACCATCATTCTTAAGCAATAAGAGTGAGGTGAGCTCCTGAGTATGGCTCAAGGCTACAGGAAGAGACACAAATAGGACCCCAGGCAGAGGCAGGACATGCCTGGAATGTCCTACATGTGACAGGGTGGCCGGGGTGACTGGAGTGAAGTCACAGAGGACTGGAAGACCACAGAGCTAATGAGGCAGGGGCAAACTGCAGAAGGCCTTGTCACATTAAAACAACCCAGAGAAAAACCTCTAAATGCCCAGATTTGTAGACAGACACAGTACTGCACTGAGGCCCGTGAGCTTTTCCAGGGTCAGGCAAAGGCAGGCAGAAGTGATCTCTCTTGTTAGAAGCCACACGGCGCTAGAATGCTACAGAGGTGACTCCAGTAGCACAGGCTCCTTGGCAGGCCCGGGTGGGGGCCAGTATCGCTGCCTCCACCCCCTCACACATGTGGGGTGCCTGCTGCATGTGTCTGCCCCAGGCTTCTGCAGGCATGCGCCTGGCAATCCCCTTTATCTCATAAGAGGGGCCCAGTGGGACAATAGAGACACCTGAGAAGTTTAAAAAAAAAAAAAATGCCAATGAAGTCACAAATTTGAGGTGGGGATAAACATCAGCACTTTAAAAAGCTGATTCTCTGGGCTTTAGTGTACTTTAAAAATCACTTCCTTGATGCCCACTGCCTATGGAGGATGGAAAAATGATGAGTCATCACTTCAGATATGTCATCCTGGCATTCAAGGCCCTATGTCCCCTCTCCATCTATCCCCCGTCCTGTTCCTGATGCGCACAATGGCTGAGACAGCATTCAGGCCCTGTGAAGTCACCTTGGGTGGGGCGCAGTGGGCATTCTCTGCCACCCTCTGAAGTACCGCTGCCAGACTAGAGGAGGGCAGATATGTCCTGTAAGGAGCCAGAGGGGAACCTTCCGGTCTTACATGCCATAAGGTCTTCGTTGTAGCTACTCGGCTCGGCCATTATGGGATGGCAGCAGCCAGGAGCAGTGACCAAGAGGTGCGGTGATTTTCCAGTAAACTGGCATGGGTGACTGGCGCCTACCGGCCTCACCTTACTGGAGCTATTGCTGTCTGTCTGGGGCCGTGTCTCCAGCCGGACTGCGGGTCCTCCCTGGGGGCGGGGCCATTCATATTCTCCCGCACCTTCTAGCAGAACCAGGCAGGAAGCCGGGCTGGGGAGTCCAAGTCCTTCCCGTTTCCGGTCTGTTTTCACTGCAGCTCTCTCATCTGTCCCTCGTGCCTCCGCCCTCACCCCATCAAGCTCACTTCCTGATTCCCTCCCCCCCACGCCCCGTGTAGCCCGAAGGAGGCACATCCTGAGCCCGGGATGAGGAACCGCACATGGTGACATTCAGGGAATCCCCTAGGATGTCAGACAGCTCATGGCTTCCTCTCCAAAGATAGCTGTGGGAACAGCAAGCCCTGTCGGCCGAAGGTCAGCTAAAAATTAACCTGCGGGGGAGACCCGCCCCAGAGGGTGAGGAAGGGCGAGGTGACCAGGAAAGGGAGGACCAGGGCCTCTGGGGAGGAGAGGGAGAGGAAGGAGATATTTATCCTAACCCTTTTCAAAGGGACACGACTTGACATCTGTTTCCTCATTTATACTGCGGCTAAGGTTTTGTCACGAGGAAAATGCTTCCGATTTCCTAAAGCTCCGCCCACCAAGAAAACATGCTTTGCTCTTAAGACAGGCCGGCATTTCGGGGTAGTTATGGCGCATACCTACATACTTCTGCCTCCTTTCTTCAGAGTAAAATCCAGAGTAGGAAACAGAGCCCCGTAGGGATGCTGAGAGCAACAGCATGCAGGGTGCGCCAGGCAGGGGCTATGTCAGAGAGCTCTTCTGAGGAAGCCACGGGAAGTCGCAAGTGGTTCTCTGGACTGGAGTATACATCCATAAGTGTCAACCATACTAGAGTGCCAGTGACACTTACAATAGTTGGACAGAGAAAGTGTGCAGTAAATCTCTCCCTGCCTAGATGCGTTCCGAGCTGTTGCCGTCATGTCACCTAGGTTTATTTTAAGGCTCCACATAGTCAGGAGTCAGGGGCCCCACTTGTGCCACCCTTCCTGGCACCAGGACACAGTTCCCAAGCTCTTGTGCCCTCGCCCCACATCTAACAGGAAAGGCATGAGCAAGTCTCCCACCACTGAAATAGAGGCTGAACTCCGTCCGTGGGAAAACAAAGAACTCTACGCTTTCCCTACTAAATCCATGAAGAACTCCACACTTTCCCTACTAAATCCTTCCTCGGCATCAACACAGCTCTGAGAACACCCATACCCACCCTGTGCCCCTTGGCAGGGTGGCACTAGAGCCACAGCTGCCCCCCATCCCAAAGACAGAAGAGAGGGCATCAGACTTAACTTCTGGTACCCTTACCAGGTTACCAGGATGACTGAGTTCATTTCCTGTTGCTGTAACAAAATACTGGAGGGACAGTAATTTATAAAGAAAAAGGTGATTGTGGATCTGAACAATGAAAATTCAAGCACAGCCAGGAGTGATGGTGGCGCACGCCTGTAATCCCAGCACTCGGAAGGCTGAGGCAGGAGGATCAGTGCGAGTTCGAGACCAGCCTGGGCTACAAAAGGGAACTCAAGGCCAGCCTCAACTACATAGCAAGACCTTGTCTCAAAAAGACAAAAAAAAAAAAAAAAAAAAAAATCTAAGCACACAGCGTTTGTATCGCCCAGCATGGAGAAGGTTCTCGGTGCTGCTACAGGGCATGGCACACAGCAGATGATCAGGCAGGTGTGGAAGAGAGGAGAGAAGGCTGCCGCCCCGTGAGACTGGACCCACTTCATGGGAAAGGCGTCAGTTCACTCATGCGGATGCTCCTCCCATGACCCAAGCCGGGCCCCTAGACCCTTCCTCCTAACACTGCCTTGGTGAAAAGTTAAAAGTCTCTGCACACGAATGTCTCAGGGACACATTCAAGCCACAGCAGCAAGCCTGCCTGTGCCCTGTCTTCACTTAGCTCAGCTCAGGGGGCTGGGGAGATAGCTCCGTGGCACAAGTGCCTGCCTGGCAAGTGCAAGGGTGTGAGTTCAAACCCCAGTCCCACAAAAAAAAAAAAGAAAAAGAAGTACTAACTTAGTTCAGCTCAGTACCCACCTAGTGGGGTAGAATCTGTGCCCTTGCCTTTGCCAGCTTCTCGAAGGCCACTGTATCTCTTGGATGAGGCCCTTCTGCCCTCAAGGGCAGCAGCAGAGGCCCCCATGTCCCCCTAACTACTGCCTATTTTCCTTGTGTCTATGCAGGACCCCTCCACTACACGGGGCCAGCTTGGACCAGCTAGGATAATGGCCCACCTCCAGATTCTTTCTAGTCCCATGTGCGAGGTCCTTTTTCGACGTAAGGCAGCATATTGCTGAGTCTCAGGGAGGACGATGTGTGTTTGGGTGAGATGCAGCATTTTTCTGCATACTCACCACAATACCCAAAAATCGCGTAGCATATATTCATATGCGTTATTGCCCCAAACATAAGTCATTATAGAATTTCCAGAGGGCAACTTGGAAGCGTTGATGATACTCCGTGTCCTAGCAGCACGGCTTCAGCACTGGAACCTAAGGATGAAGAACCGCACTGTGGCTTAGCTATCAGTGAAAAAGTAGCAGTGCTGCAATTGTCTGTGGGGAGGTAATGAAGTACGAAGCTCTGTTTTATGCACATGTAGACTCTTAAGCAGCAATTTAAAAGGATGACTAGGTCTGTTCCGCCTGGTGGTGACCCAGCACCAAGTGTCAGGGTTTATTGTTCTCCCCAAAACACATGAGTATTTGTGTAGCTAGAAGCAACAACATTTAGAGTGGCTATCTCCACATATTAGGACTTGAAGGATTTTTAAATTTTCATATGTTCTGAACCTTAAAATAAACATACGTTAGTGCTTCTAAAGCAGAAAATTGAGCACCCTCACTAGAAAAGGTAGTATTGAATTCCTCTGCCTTCTCTTGTGAAAATGGCTGTTTTCTTTGGAGGTAAAAATGCCCTGGACATTTTCAGTGGTTTTCCTAGACCATTTGTTCTCAGTATCCAGCAACCCTAATGCTCTCTTTCCCCAGACCAGAGAGGTTGGGCTAGACTACTGCCACATTATAAATAAAGTTTTGTTTTGGTGGAACTAGGGATTGAACTCACGCCCTTGCGCTTGCCAGACAAGTGCTTATTCTACTGAACTATCTCCCCAGCCCCATAAATAAAGTTTTATTCAGGCATAGCCATGCTAGGTGATTTAAATGCTGTCTGTGGTTGCTTTTGGGTTACAGAAAGGGTGCTTAGTAGTGGTGACAGAGACTATCTGGCTCACGGAGCCTGCAGTGTCTACCCTGTAACGCTTCATCAAAAAAAGCACACCAAGTCCAGGCTCTGTTACCAACAAGAGAAATCTTTCAGCCACTGAGTTTTTAATAATTTTTTGACAGAACAAAGAGTTAAAAAACAGTGTATGACCATATCATTGCAAACACTTTTCAGTACCAACACCTCTCCCTCATATCCCAGCATCATAAGTAAAAGCCATACTTTCTGAGACAAGTAATCTCACCAATTTAGTTAGGAAAGTTGTTTTTACCTACTTTCTCTGATTTCCCAACTGTAGTCTTTAGAAAGGTCTAAGAACAAAACTATAGTAAAATGCTAGCTCTACAGATCAACCTGGAATGAAGGTGCCACATAAGGTTGCTGACTGACAGGAATGCCCCCTGCCCCAAGCTGAGCATCCTGGGCAGGCCATCCTGGGCCTCTGGGCCTTCACCCTCTGGGAACATGAGTTCTTACTTCCGCCAGCTACACGGAGGCCAGGCAATGTCCTTCTTCCAAAAGACGTTTCTACCCATGCTAGTGCATACCTATAGCCCAGCACTTTGGGAGGCTGCCAGAGGCAGGAGGACCACAAGTTCAAGCCCAGCCTCAGAGACATCATGAGACTCTATCTAAAAATAAAAAAGAGCTCAGGACATGGCTCACTACAAAGTGCATAATAAATTCAGTCAAGAAATCACCTACTTCCAGCTTAGCAGCATGGGCTTTGTTCCACCCAGGCCTAGAATACTCCAAATTCCAGGTTGCCTGAAGAAACTGCACTGATTTGCAGACCTCCAAGCCAAACGATGCTTTCATTGGTCAGAATCAGCCCTAGGAATCTGAATGTGTTATCTCTCTACTAAATATCAGAAATCTAAACGCTCCCCCAGACCCTCTCTGGAACATGTAGGTCCAAGGAAGATCAGAGAACTACACCCAAAGGAGGCTGCGAGCCAAAAACAAATCAACACAACAAATACAGACTCAGGGACGGTAGAGGCCTTTGGACAGCCACCGCCTGCCCCACAGATGGATGTCCCATTGTCGTGAAGGCCTTTCCGGTTCAGGCTGTTGAATTTCTGACCTCGTCTCCGGGAGGACATTTCTATTTATGGACCCCTCAAAACCACATACTCTCTGGACTTGGCTGCCAATGGCCACACACCAACTGTGGCCCCGACTGCCCACCAGGCCAGCATGCAGCACCCTCTGCTCTCGCCCACCACAGGCCGGCTCTACCCAGTCCCCACCGACCCTCCATGGCTCAGCTGGGCCTCTGCTCTCGCCCGCACCTCATTCATGATGCGTACTTTCTTTGCTCAGAAGTTTCTGGTGCCTCAGGACCCGAGAGACGTATATGGGGATAATCAATTCAGGACAGGTCTCTGCACCGCCCCAGCACCTCCACCTCCGTAGAGGCCTCCGAATTCCTCGGCAGCAGCTGCTCCTTCCTGTGACTTGCCGGTGAACCCTGGCCCTGCTCCGGGGACCGCTCAGGATAGCTGCTGCAAGCGGCAGCCGTTCCTCTCCACCGCTGCTCTGCGGCTGGGGTTTAGCACAAGAGAGCTGAAATGGGGTGTGGACAGCGCTGCGCACAAAGTCGTCTGCAGGCCGTGCGGGGCTTTATTTCCTTTGCAAAGACTGGCCCGTAAACACAGCCAAACCTACCCTGAGCTCCCGAGAGTGCGCTGGCTGGAGCTACCGCCACTTCTGTTCTTTCCCCTCAGCCTAGTCCAGCCGTCTTCTGGCTTTGCCTCTGCTTTGGCTGGAGTGCGGGAGCACAAACCGCACTGGGCTCAGGGGAAAGCAGCGCAGAGGACAGGGGCTCTGCCCCCAGAGCGGCAGGGTCCCCTCTGAGCAGGAGCACTTGCCTCCTACAGGACATTTCTTACAGGTCCTGAAACAGTAATGATTCATTTCAGACCAAATATAGAACGTCAGTCTTACTCCTTGCAGAACCTAGGCTCGGTGGGTGACCCACAACTACAACGACCGGCGCCTGACCTGAGGCTCCCTAACCGTGTGGTGTGCCCGAGTACCGAGCCACCCTCCCGGGTCAGCAATAGGCCAGCTCATCACAGATGGAAACTTCTTCCTCAGCTCCTGGCAGCTGAAGGAAGGCAGCGGCCAGGCCTCCCCGGGGGCACCCTGATCTGCCCTCCTGCAGAACGGGCAGCACCTGCAGCAGCCCAAGGGTAGAGTCAGCCCGGGACCTATAAACGTGGAACGCCAAAACCTTAAAAATGCTGACGTGCCTTGGAAAGATGTGCTTTATGCCAAGAGCCTCCTGGTGCACGTGGGACTCTGTATTATTCACTTGTGACAGGTTAAATCCCAAGCAATTTTTACTGTGAATTTTAAAACCTGGACTGATTTTCTGGAGCCTGCTTCCCTGCGCCCCTGGCAGAGGCGACCCAGTTAGCGCTGGGCAAGTGCTGTGCTCAGGCCACCAGGCTCCGCCTCAGACAGTAGGATCCTGTTCTCCTAGCCAAGCCTGTGTGTCCGCATGTGTCAGACAGGAGCAGCTTGCTTTCCTTACCTGTAAAACAATAACCAGGTCCTCAGTCTGAGTAAGGGCAGTCGCCAAGTAGGAACTAAATCATTTTGAAGAAGGCAAGACTTTAATCAAGTCACAAATCTGGATGGAGCTACTTTTCATGCTGAGAAATATATCAAGTTCTTCCCCCAGCTTCCCAGGCGCATGGGAGACAGAGTGCCCGCTGCCAGTGGAAACTCGAAGCTTGCGCTGGGGGTGAGAAGGCATGGGGGGATGGAAAACGGACTTGCATAGTTGCATTTTTCCAGGAATGGCTTAAAGTTAGGGTTGGGGGGGTAGGGGTGGCAAGCGTACACAGACATAATCTTGGCCTGGTTACTTGACTAGCTCATTGGGGGGTCTCAGAAATCGGCATACAAGTTCAAGTTGCTTGTCTTCTTCCACAGCCTTCTGGGGTGCAGCTGACAAACGGGCAGCTGAGTTTTTCCGATGTAAATGAATCACTTCTCTCGGGCTGCTGTCCCACCCATGCCACACTGCCCCAGTGGCCATCTCTGCTGTCTGGGGGACGCAGCCTGAAGGCAGGAACCCCCAAGTGCCCTGGGGGTGTCTGCTTTTGCAGGTCACCCGGTGACCTTAGTGAGCCCCACACAACCCGCCAGGCTACTAGCAGAAGGCAGAGCCCCCTATAAATTTTCAAGGGCCGAGTGAGTGTTTTCCAGTTTCATAAAATTAAATGAAGGGAAGGACTCCCAGCCTGACGGCACCCGGTGCCAAGTTTCACCCTGGCACGCATCATTTTTACAGTGAGCTTTAACTCTGTGAAAACTACAGGGCTGTAATGAAAATGCTGCAGGCCCGCGGCCAGCTCCGGCGGCCGGAAAGCCACGGCCCTGGTGTCTTCACGCAGCACACTGGTGCCTGCCTCATCCTGCAGAGCCATATCGAGGTAGAGGGCATCTGCCCCAGATTGCAGGTCCTGAGGCAGCGATTCGTTGCAGACCCGATACAGAATGTCAGGCTTACTCCTTCCAGAACCCAGGCTTTTCCTTTAGATCGCAGCCAAATGAGTAGGAATTCCCAGAGTATGACTTCTTTCTTCCCTTTCAGATTGAGTACTCTCATTTTCAAACCACTCTTTCTTGGGAATCTTGCAGTCAGTGGGACTTTGCTTTATCCAATTTCGCTGCCCTTTTTGAAGGCGTGTGGCTAGAGATGGAGACTGTACATTCAGAAACCTTGCTTCTGCTCCTTAGAGCTAGGAGCTCAGGAAAATGAACTCCGGGCACGTAGCCCGACAAGTGATGGACAGCTGGTGAACGCTGGTGCTGGCTTGGTCCATCCTACAAGGAAGTCCACAGACGAAGCTGCGGCCAGCCACGTGAGTGGCTGTCAGCCTCAAATCAACAGAAAGAATCCCCTGAGTGAGGTTCATCTTGAGTTCGGAGCTTCTTTGAAGACAGGCACTCCAAGGCAGCCCTGAATGAAAGGCTGAGGTCCAAGCAGCCCGGCTGGTTGTCCATTTCCTGGAGTGGTGCTGAGGTTTGAGGTCGACATGGCCGGCGTGCTGGCAGCTGAGAGCAGAACTGGAAGGAGACACCAGCTGCCCCGGTGCACACTGGTGACTGCCTCATCCTGCAGAGCCATATCGAGGTGGAGGGCACGGGTCAGCATTTGGCCTTGTGCAGGGATAGATCTACACATAGTCTTGTGTCCCTGCAAATGGCACACAAAGAGATGGCTCATCCCCCAAAACTGATCGATACTTCTTTTCCTTTAACAAATGAGAAATGTCCGTGACAGAAGGGAACCCTGTGAGAAGCCAGGTTTTCTCATTAGTAGTGAAAGATGGATAATTATTCCCGAGGAACATACACAGTGGGAATTCATGTTAAATTCCTTACTTTGACTCTTGCTACAGGCAGCCCTGGGAGACCCCACAGACACACACATCAATGCGCACATAAAAGCCGAGAGGCCCGCATTACATGAGCAGCAGCAAGAGTTCCAATCCTGAGTACACAGGGACTTTCTGAGGAGAATAACCTATGCGTTCAGTTAAGAGCGCTGAAAGATTAGTAATGGAAAACGCAGATGACTGGCATGTTTGCTCACTTACTGTAGCTCTAATTCATTTACTTTGGTCTTTCCTTTTTAAAAAATGTAAGAAGATGGACAAAATAGTTTCTTCGGGGCATTTTCCATCCAAGATGAGCTGGCACGTGTACTAGAAGTACTCTTTACAGTTACTATCCTGACGAGAAAGAAAATATCATCGTCCCTTGGGCAAATGGACACAGCCTTAGGGGTGAGGAGCATTTAGAACTGTCATAGTCGGGCTATGCACTCACGGCTTGTAATAGAGCCCTCCTATAACAGGAACCTAAACAAAGCAGAAGTGAACTTCTAGTCCAAGTCTCGAGCACGGTGTGCCAGGCCTGGGTTGGCAACGTGCCCCACGAGCTTGGACCCCAGGTAAAGTGCCTCGAAGCTGCAGTGGCCCTGAGCCTCTTGGCCTGTTGCCCTACTCAGCTGTGGCCAGAGCTGCGGGCTGTGCACACTCATTCTCCGCAGCAGGGTGGAAGAAGGTGGCATAGGAGCGCGTCCTTTCCTTCGGTTCCATGCCCATGCCGTCACCTTCGCCCTCATTTCCCAGAACATAACCACATCTTCCACGCTTGATCACAAAAGAAGCTGGGAACCCTTCAGCTCCAGGCATCTGGGTCTCTAAAAGCGGCCTAGTTCCCGTAAGAAGGCCAGTTTCTGCCTGTACTGCAAACAAAAGTGACTGGGGTTAAGGGGGGATCAGCAGTGCAAAGGAGAGCAACTGCCGTCTCAACACAAGTGGAAGGGGCTGAGGAGATAGCTCAGTAGAATACGCTGTAAGTAGAATACCCGGTGAGTGTGAGGTTCTGCGTTCAATCCCCAGGATCTCAAAAAAAAAATGCAAGTGAAGGGAGGAAGGTGAACCAATAAGAAGCTGTGAGCTGGGCGGATCATATTTGAAGGGAGGAAGGTGAACCAATAAGAAGCTGTGAGCTGGGCGGATCATATTTGAAGGGAGGAAGGTGAACCAATAAGAAGCTGTGAGCTGGGCGGATCATATTTGAGGGGAGGAAGGTGAACCAATAAGAAGCTGTGAGCTGGGCGGATCATATTTGAAGGGAGGAAGGTGAACCAATAAGAAGCTTTGAGCTGGGTGGATCATATTTGGGCAGCGCTTTCTCAAGTGTCCGCTTGGTTTGGCTTTAATTTGCTAAAACCTTACAGAAAGGGGCAGCCCTGAGTAAGTCAACCCTCTAAGGTGGCTGGACACTGAGTCATTCCTCAAGGTCACTGATCTAAACAACATAAAAACCTTTCAAGGGGCTGGTGGGATGGCTCAGTGGTCTAAAGTGCCTGCTTAGGAAAACTTAGGCAGCAGCAGGGACGGCGGTTCAATCCCCGACACCACAGGCTGTGCCAGCCCCATCCCTAGGGCAGGCTGAGCCGGCCATTAAAAAAATAAACCTTTTAAAAACTATCAATAATGTCACATATAGACGAAATAAAGAGCAGCACACTGACCCCATGCCCTTGTTACCCAACTTCAGGAAACAAGCTCTTGCCATTCTTGCAAATCTTGACGGTAGGATTTTGAGACACGTGCCGGTGAAGCCATTCTAAGCTAACCTATGCCAACCGCTGCTCAGCCGCTGTTTGCATCGGGCTGATTCCGATTACGCCATCTTGAGTTTCCCTGGTATCTCCCTACAATGTGTTCCCTCCTCCGATTCAGCGAACGCTTGAGTTCAGGAAATCCCTGGTGGAGCTGGGAGTGTACAGCGCTCACGGAGCACACACAAGAGCGTGGGTCAGATCTTCAAACAGATGAAGAGTGTGCGTCACCCGCAGACGTTGGGTTCATTTTGTAACTTCCACTGTCTTCCTCCGTATAAGCATTTTTTTTCCTTTAAGCACTTAAAAATTCTAATAATGGGTTTTAATATTCTTCCAGTTCCATCATCATTATTTCTGGACCTGTCTCCATTAACCAATCCTTGTCCCAGTTATAGATCAAGCATTTTCTTTTCTTTCTTTTCTGGACTAATCAAGAAAATTTGTCTATAGATTTTATAGCACAGCTTTTATATCTTCTGTATTTTCTTGGCTTCCTGTCAAGATTATTATATTTTCTTATGTGAATAGCTTACTTAAATTTCAATTGGAGGGCTGGTGAGATAGCTCAACAGATTAAGCACCTGTTTAGGTGAGCACAGGGACCAGGTTCAATCCTCAGCACCCAGGTGCACTGAGCTGGTCACAAGGACCAAGCGTGGTGGCACACACCTGCAATCCCAGAGCTGGGGAGGCTGAGACAGGAGGATCACTCTGAGTCCATGCTGCATAGGGAGACCCTGTACCAAATACATAAAATAAAAAACACAAATTTCAGTTTGATTTCTTACGCTGAGTTGTGTTTGGTCCAGGGTGCTCTTCACTGGACAGCTTTCCGGGTTCTCTTCTGAATGCTCTCAAAGATCTGTATAAAGGCATCCTACCTGGCCACCACTTGAAGGAGTTTCAGGAAATATGGAGCTCCTGGTTTCTCATTTCTATCACTCACCCTTACAGCATTTAGCCCACGAGCATTTACATCTTCACCTGGGTGAAGACTCAAGAGAAACTTACTCGCATTCCTGTAGGTGGCTTTTTTTTTTTAATTTATTATTTTTTTCTTGTTTCAGAACCTTTCTTTGTTTATTCACTCATTTTTATGGCCGGCTCAGCCTGCCTTGAGGGCAGGGCTGGCACAGCCTGTGGTGCCGGGGATCAAACCGCGATCCCTGAAACCGCCCAAGCTTTCCCAAGCAGGCGCTTTAGACCACTGAGCCATTCCACCGGGCCCAAGGTGGCTTTCTATATGCCACTCGTAGGCTTTGGAATTCTCAACAACTCCCGGCTGTCTTTGTGTCTTTAACTCTGTTCTTTAGTTCCTCAATTTCTCTAGACCATTCTGCTGTGCTGTGGGACAGCCCCCTGCTATTAGCTGAATTATGAACACAACCCCCCCCCAAAAAAAAGGCTGAAATCCTAATCCCAGGACCTGCGAATATGCTCTCACTTGGAAAGAGGGCCTTAGAAATAATCAAGTTAAGATGAATTCATTCAGCTGGGCCCTATTCCAGCATGAGTACCACCCTTACAGAAAGGTGGCACTTTGGCGTAGACACAGATGTGCTCTTTTTTTTAAGACCTTTATTAGCAGGTGCTTGTGGTTTGTTGACTTGAAGTTGCGACGGTACCGACGTTGAGGTGGCTGTTGACCTTGGGTCTCCTCTCCTTGATTTTCCTTTTCTTCTTCATTGCCATCCTCTCTAGGCCGTCTTTGGCAAGGAGGGCCCCTGCGGAATCGTGGTCTACAGCCTCGATCCATATTCTGCCTCCCTTGCCTACCTTGTTCTACTGCACCCTGGTTGTCAGCACCCTCCCTCACTTCTTGCACAGGAGGGCTGGAATACCGTGGTCGACGCCCATAGGGTCTCCTCATGTAGTGAGGCGGGAACCTTCGCCTGCCGTAGGGCCGCTGTTGTTGGGCCTTCGGGATTGCTCTCCAATCCCTCATTCTTTTCCCCACTCTTACTATTCTGGTGATTCTACTGGTAATTACATGGGGGACCTCTACAGCGTGGACAGCATCTATAATGGTTCTGGACGGTGTCTATAATGGTTACAGTCTGCTGCGTACTTACTGCCTTGAGCTGGAACTCCACCAGGGCCTGGAATATTTGCCACCTCTGCACCCTTTTCTCCTTCAACAACCTCAAATTCCACCATCTCTCCATCTCCTACACTGCGAGGGTCCTTCCTGGGGTTATTCTTCTTTATGGCCGTCTTGTGTACAAATACATGTTCCTTGGTGTCATTCTGGTTGATAAAGTCATATCTGTTTCTTACATCGAACCATTTTGCTGTTCCCAAAACTTTCATTGCAATGACATTTTTTTCCTGGCTTCAAATTTTATTTTATAGATAACAGAAAAAAACATAAAAACAATAAAGTTTCAAAATAAGATAGGAAATTAGCAATGGTAATTATATTGCCTATTATTATTATCTTTAAAGTAGCTGTTCAGATGATCAGATATACAGATATAAAATACCACCAGGCACTGCCGATGTGAGGCTGCCTGGGCCGCCACTCCTTGCACTGCTGCCCATGGTTCTGAGCTTGGTGTCAGTAACAATGAGGGCGGGGGTGGCGGCGGGTGGCTGCTGGGTGTCGGCCTCGCTGCTCTTGGTGGTGGTGATGGTGACGGGCTGGCTGCAGCTCCTCTCAGGCTGTGAGCATAACTAGGCCCGCAGTGGTGGTAGGACTGCTCAGGGCTCTCTGTGGTCTGCTCTCCGCTCCCGCTACCGACTGAACTCCAGATGCGCTCTTAAGAGAGAATGTGCACACAGAGCCCTTGGCTGTCTCAGTCCTGCATGACCTCCGTACGCACACCCCTTCCGGGGGCTGTCCACTGGCGCGATCCTGCTGTATCTCCACTAACCCAGGCGCTGTAGATCAGGTCAGTTATGCCCAGGGTGGAGAAAGGGATGAGGATCATGGGTCCGAGACGATAGTGAGAAACCTCAGTGCTTAAAAATCCCTTAGAGACCACCTCATCAGAGCCTGACTGTAGCTCATGGAACGTCAAGTGTGCTCATGTACATGTCAGAAAACTGAGGCCAGAGAACCTGTCAGAACCTGAGCCTCTGAGAACTATAAATCTGTGACTGCATATGAAAGTAACAAAACTGGGTTTCTTCCTAAACTTTCTAAAACCTCAGCTTCATTCAAGAGCTTCACAAGCAGGGTGGAAGGTCTTAGGCTGAGACCCAAGACCCAGATGAACCAAGATGTGTCCTGAGTACTCACTATGGCCTCTTATTCCAAAAAAAGAGAAAGCGGGGGGCGGGGGGAATCCTGATGTAATTCTTAGCAAATATGCCTCATATTTAGCGGGCTAAAGATGAGAACTCCTAAGGAGCTTCAACAGCTTCAGAAAACAGCCTGAGACTGCTAGCACTCTTTCTGCCTAAAGACTCTCAGAAAATCAATCGAGATGGACTGGGGAAAAAATGAGTAGGGGTTCATCTGAAAGATCCCCGGCTGAACAGCTCCTGTTCGGCTGCAAGTCGCAGTGTCTTATTTATCACCTTAGAATCTAGTCAACCTCGGCAGGGCTCTTTCCAGATTAACCAAAACAATGGTCGGCAGCGTGTGTCCCAGTCCCATTCCCTGTTGAGGCTGAGCAGTGTTCCCTGCAAAGCAGCTCACATTTCACGCATGACACGGCAGGGAATGCGGGACACAGACACTCCTTGGAGTCCCCACCTCCCGTTCTTTTGGGAGTGGAATCGGTAGAGGACCTGGGGGCTCTGTTTAACTTTTGAGGAACTGCCAGTTTTCCTCAGCTTAGAATTACAAATATTTTATTTATTTGCTCTACAGAAATAGGCCTGATGAATTGGTCTTGTGATCTCGATTCATGTTTACCTAAAAATTAGTGGAACATCTTTTTGCATTTGTGCATCTTATTTTAAGTCATAGCTGCTTGTACCCTTGGCCACTTTCTGAGTGGGTGTGTTTGTTATTGGTTCTGAGTTTCCAAAATCTTTATATTAAAAGATTTTGCAAATAATTTGCAAGTAGTTCTCTCAATCTATGAGTTGCCTTTTTGTTTGACAGTGTCCTATAATGTAGAAAAGGTTTTAAATTCTCTTTCATTACCTAGATTCCAGTGTTATATCTAAGAAATCATGGCAGACCCAAATTAAGATTTCTTCCTATGTTTTCTTTTACGTTTTATACTTTTACCTCTAATGTTTAGGTCTTTAACCCATTCTTAGTTCACTGTTGTATGGGGTATAAGATTAGGGTCCCAGCCCATTGGACAGCCAGTTTCCTAGCACTGTTTGCCAACAGTACCATCCTTTCCTTGCCACTTCCATCAAATGGCTTTGGTGGCCTTATAGAAATTCATTCAGCCCTGTAGCTAAGGTTGACCCTATGCCATTTGTCATAGCAGTACTATAGTTAGCAGTACTATATTTTTTTAGCAGTACTATATTTTCTTCTTATGACTTTGTAGTAACCCTTGAATTCAGGAAGTATGAGTTCTCTTTCTTATTAAGATTGTTTTGCCTACTTTGGCTCTTGAGATGCTATGTGAGCTTGAGGATGAGATGTTTCTTGTTTTCATAATAAGTCAAAGGGATTTGGGCACTGAATCTGTGGCTCACTTTGGTAGAACTGACCTCCTCATCCAGGAACAAGAGCTGTCTGTGTATTCATGACTTTTTCAAGTTAGCAGTATAATTTTTGGAGTGTAAGTAACTCTTTACCCTTGCTTAGTTTGGTGCTACCACAACACAATACCTGAGGTAGGGTGATTCATAATGAACAGGCTAATGACTCTGGAAGCCAGGAGTCACAGCAGAAAGGTGCCAGCACTCTAGCTGTTCTGATTCCAGGGCGGTGCCTTGAGGGCTCTGCCCTGCATTCCTAAGTACCATGTTCTTTTGGATGTTGTGGCCACTGTGCAAGGTAACAGGGCAGAGAGACAAGAAGCCACCAAAGTCACCCTTTGGTAATGGTATCAGTACCAACCTTCAAGGCAGAGCCCTGGGCCCTAATTGCCTGTAGAGGTCCTATCTTTTAATACTGTTTCCATAGCAACTAAATCTTAAAATTAGTTTTGGAGGAAACAGACATTAAGCCATAGCAACCTAGTTGGTTAAGTTTATTCCTAAGTATTTTATTCTTTTGTATGTTATTGTAAGTGAAATTGCCTTCTTAATATTCTTTTCTAGATTTTCACTGGAACCATAATATAGGTCTCATTTTATTAGCCAAAAAAGTCCTGGGATCACACCCAAAAGTCCACAGCGGCAAATGTAGGCCACCTGTTCTGGGCAGGCAGTCGTGGGTGCACAGCAAAATGAGTGGGTGCAAAGAAGAGGGAAGAACAGGTCTGGAAGCTTCTAGAGCCCCATTGAGCAATTTTTTTCCCAGTCCCCTCTTTCAAAATGGTCTGTTCTCATCTTCTCACTGTACCCCAAGAAAATGGCAGGGAAAGACAGCAAGAGCAGAGAAGAAGTAGACAAGCACAGCAAGCGAGATAGCAAAGATTTCGGTCCATTGCTTGCACCCAGTTGAACAACAGCTTTGAGGAAATGCAGTTAGGTATCAGAAGACTGCCTTGTGGTCTAAGTAAGTCTCCTAAATAAGCCTTACCACATCTCTAGGCCTCAGTTTCCTCCTCTGGCGCTCAGCTAGGCAATCGCTAAGCAGCCTTGCCAAGGTAACCCTCTCCTCTCGTACAACTTTTAACAGTACTTGAGGCTGGGTGTGGTTCCATGCACCTATACTCCCCACTCTTGGGAGGCTGTAAACAGGAAGATCACTACGACTCTGATCTAGTAGTGAGGCCCCGAACACCCTGTAGACCCTTCCCTAAAACATACACACACACACACACAGAGATATACACAGAGAGACATACACACACAGAGATAAACACACACACACAATTTAACAGTCCTTCTTCCCCTTGAGCAAAAGCCAGAATTAGGAAGTCTGTTCTCTCTGCAGATTCACTGGACCTGCATAATCATATGAGGGCCATCCTAGCCCATCCGGGGTGCTATAGCAATACCATATGCTGCATAACCGGTGGTCATGTGTGGTAGAGCAGGCAGTGGCCTGGGGTCGCGTTTGTCAGGCAAGCATGATAACTGCTGCACAAAGGAAACCCCAAGGGTCCCTTTCGTGGGGCACTAATCCCATTCTTGAGGGCAGAGCCCTCATGACCTCCCGAAGCTTTCACCTTTAACAGCATCACCTTGGTAACTAGGATTCAACACAGGAACTCACTGGGGATTCAGACCACAGCACCACTGTCGTGTACTCAGAGCTCATTATTTCCTGTCTTACATCCCAGTTTGCCCAGTATGCTTTCTTAAAGTAATAACAATACTAGGCCCTACATTAGCTGCATTCTCCTGAAGAAAGACTGTAGCTTTAAACTACTTTCATTGTCCCTGGGACATAATGTAGGGAGGAGACACTTATCCTCTGAGCAGAGGAGAAACCTCCAGGACTTACCCTTTTTGGTGACTCAGCGTGGGTCTTTATACTATGTAACTCATCCACGTGGCTTTTCCCACAATGGGGATTATCCTGGCAATTCTCTGTAGCAAAGCTTTGGGTGTGCAGGGTATCTCAGTTTGCTATCTGGGAATTCCAATGGATCAGAATATGTCAGTGACTATGTGATAAGTGTAATACTGTATATGTCCAACTTGGGCTTTAGAAAAGTCTTCAAGAGGCAAGGGCTATTTACAGAGAAATTAGATCAGTGCCTAAATTTGTTTTCCTAATCTCTGTTAAAAATTTTTGACTTCAGAAATCAAAATTAAGTATAATGGCGGCAGATATTAGACTTTCACCAGCAGAGCCCAACTATTACAATGCAGTATTTTTTCCAACATACTTTGTTTGAAGTAGCAGGGTTTTTTCCTGAATAAAATTAGTATAGGAACTAGTTTGAAAAATGTTTAATGAATGAATATAAATTGTATCATTTTTTAGTTTGTATGGGGACTCATAGAAATAGACACTGTATTCTCCAAGAATTTTTATTTAATTGAGTGAATAACAATCACCCTCCCAAAAGCCCAGAAAGCAAGAACATCTCTTGTGTGCTGGGGAGTAGCAGACAAAACAAAGATTCCGTAGGGAGGTCTGGTCAGTATGTGGTTTCCAGAGCCACGCAGACACTGACCTGTCCTTCCTGCCTGTGCCCACCATCCGCCCTCTGCTTTCCACTAGGCTGCCCCGTCAGAGGCCACCCCATGCCCAACATCACCTGGTTCCACCGCGGTCAGCCGATTGCCAGCACCCCCGCCCTGACGTATCACATCCTGGCGGCCGGGCAGATCCTGCAGGTGGCGAATCTGAGCGCGGGGGCCCAGGGAGAATTCGGCTGCGTTGCTCAGAATGAAGCCGGGCTGCTTACCCAGAAGGCATCGCTCGTGATCCGAGGTGAGAAGCCCGCCAGCTGCAGTGCTGGACTTAGCTCTGCACATAGCACCTACCCAGGGAGCTGATTCTATGGTAAAACAGATTTCTGATCTCCAGTGCTATCTGGGGTGTAGAGGCCAGTGCCAGACTGTGTTCCAGGAGAGCTCTGTGCCCGCATGCACAGCTCGCTGGGACAGCGCCAGGCCCGCGCCAGCTGAGCCTAGACAGTCAGGGCGGCATGGACCAGGTGGTTCTGTTCCTGCTGCTGTTGCTCAGGGGACAGTAACCACCACAGTGTGTCAGAGCTGAGCTTTCCATGCTGGCTTCCCCACCACAGGATAGGTGTGGCTACACACAGCTGCCTGATGTGAAGGGCAAGCTTTGGTCGCCAGATCAGTTAAGGCAAAAAAAAAGAAAAAAAAGAAAAGAAAAAAGGCGTGGAGGCGTGGAGGCGCACACCTGGTGACACCAACACTAGGGAAATCAAAGGGGAGGGGCGTCAGGAGCTCAGCAGCAGCCTGAGCACTGCCTCGCATTCAAGGCCGGCATGGGCTATACAGCAAGCGTCAGTCGCGCTGCGCTCTGTTCTCCTCTCCTCTCCTCGGCTCTCCCCTCCTCGGCCCTCCCCTCTTCTCTCTCTTCTCTCTCTCTCTCTCTCTCTCTCTCTCTCTCTCTCTCTCTCTCTCTCTCTCTCTTTCTCTCTCTCTCTCTCTCTCTTTCTCTCTCTCTCTGTTCTTGTTAGTTTCTGAACTGCCTTCTTGCTAGCAGATGGGGTTGCCCTGCTGCCAGCCTGGTGCCCTAAAAAGTCCTAGCGGCAGGCGCTCACTTGCCAAGCACCTTCCCTCTGGCCCAGGCAGGGCACAACAGCCCGAGTGTGTGAATCCGTGCCTTCCAGGAGAGCAGCAGGTCCGAAAGTCCCCCACCCCGGTGGGGCAGGGGCGCTGTCCTGTGCTGCACCAAGAGTTCAGATGGGCCCCAAGCAGCGGGAGGAGAGCCAGCCTGGCCTTTTTACTAAAATGGGGGACAGGATTGACCTCCCTATAGGTCAGTGCCACAACCCAAGCGTGATACTTTTAAGGAAAGCACAATTCCACCGCATCAATTCCAAGCTAAGCAGGCCCCGGCCAATCTGAGGCAGGAGGAAAGGAAGGGATTTTTCTGTACGCACAGGTTTTCCTCCCAAGCGCGCTCCCTGCTGTCTGGCGCTCCACACCGGACACAGAAGTTCCACGCAGCTGCCAGTCAGCTGTTCTCTGCTGCAAACCAGAACACAGCACCCTTTTGCGATTTTTGCGATACACGAGTACTTGGAAATAAGCGCTCAGAATTTACTAGCCACGTGTGTTTCTGACAGCTTTTCTACCAGTGAGTCCCAGAGCCCCAAAGCAATTGCCTTTTCCACTGACATCACAGACACACGTAAACGAGAACTCTCTGAGTAGGCCGCTTCCGGTAACGGGTACAAAATGAGCCCATATTTTCAAAAGTGATTCAATTCCTGACATAGTTATATCTCTCTGTAGACAGACAAAGTCACTTTCTGGTAAACGCACAGGGAGGAAGCACTTTCTCAAGTATGGTTAAAAATAGTGAGAGGCGCAGGGCCCTCCACATTCCCTGCAGCCAGGGCCCCGGAACTGCAGCAGCGGCGAGGGCCTGCCCTGTGGTCCTAGAGCGGCTGGGCCCTGCCCGCACGGTCCACAGAGCCTCGGTATGCCAGCCCCTCCCCCTCGGGCCGCCCGCCCCTCTCAGCGCCATGCTGCTCCTGCGCAGAAGGAACCCATCTCTGCCCCTCTCACCCCCGTGACAGATTACTGGTGGGCCGTGGACAGACCG